>CM076673.1:3640649-3853149 GCA_038501925.1 Xenopus petersii | reverse complement strand
TGGAATCAGAATCCTCACCTGACCCTTCTGCCCATTTATTCCTCTTAAACTTGTCTTGTTTAATAATCCTAAATTGCCTCCAGGTGGTGCTATTATCTCTAGTATTTTGAAGCTGTTGCCTCCAATTACGTGTCATTCCTATTTGTCTCATTCATTTCAGTTTAATGAATCTGTCAGATTTGCCCCAATGAGATTTAGTTTATTACTAAACAAATAAAATGTGGTTTATTAGTAGCCAAATATGATATTCAATAGTCCAGTGAGATTTAGTTTATTACTAAACAAATAAAATGTAGTTTATTAGTAGCCAAATGTGATATTCAATAGTCCAGTGAGTCACTTATCCCCAATTCTTTGTCCTGGGATGTTTATTTAAGAATCTTTGATGGGACAATGACCCTTATAATATAATATGTCCATATATCCGGGGGACATGGGGAGGCAACTGTCCGGGGCCCTATGGCTTCTATATGTTATGGGGGGCTACTTTTACTGGATTAGCCGGGCCCCCCTTGAACTGCCTAAGTAGGAGCCGAGTTATGCCGCACACAAATTTGTTTTTTTTTTTAAACCTTTGGGCACTATTTTTTGTTAACTTGAGGGGCCCTGGCAGCTGATTTTTTGTTTAACTTGGGGGGGGCTCTCACAGCTGATGTTTTTTTTTAACTTGGGGGGCCCTGGTGGCTGATGGTGTTTTTTAACTTGGGGGGGGGCTGGCCACAAATTTTTTTTTTTTACTTGTAGGTGGGCCCAGAAAATGTTGTTGTACAGGGCCCTGTGAAATCTGATGGTGGCCCTGTGTCCATCACCCCTCTTCCCCTTGGCCTCACCCCATCACTCTATTGCCATTCACCGCAACAGCCCCCCTCTTCCACTGTCCCCCACTTGTCACCCCAGCCCCCCCCCCCAGTCAGTACTACAGCTATTAATAGAGATAATAAAAGAGGATCATTGTGTGACGACCCGTTTAAGCCTTGGCTCAGCAGCTCTCACTTACACTTCTGATATTTGCAGCCCTTGCACAGAACCTGCCTGTAGTTCCCGGGGCCCAATGGAACTTATAGACACAGATGCTGCTACAATTCAATTCTCTGGAAAACGGTTTAGAATTGGGGAGCTGAAATAAGAGCTGCTGTCTCAGACCAGACAAAAGGGGGTGACCTAGATATGGTTAAATAATACCCCAGACTTGGGTTGGTGGAGGGAGGAGGGACAGGCACAAAGGGGAAATATTGAGCTCCTGTTTCACTTTAAATGAAATAAATACACTAACAAAAGCCACTGATTAACAATCTGGTCCCCGGGTGGAATCAGTTTGCACCCTGGTGTGTCACTAACACTGAGGCTCCGCCTTTATCTTTATCACAAGTAGCAGCAAATATGGATCAATCAGCACATGGCTATGCACTCTAATTCATTTATATTAGGGATGCACCGAATCCAGGATTCAGTTCAGGATTCAGCCAGGATTCGGCCTTTTTCCAGGATTTGGATTCGGCCGAATCCTTCTGCCTGGCCGAATCAAATCTGAATCCTAATTTGTATATGCAAATTAGTGGTGGGGAGGGAAATCACATGACGTTTTGGCACAAAACAAGGAAGTAAAAAATGTTTTCCCCTTCCCACCCCTAATTTGCATATGCAAATTATGATTCGGATTCCGTTCGGTATTCAGCCGAATCTTTCGCAAAGGATTCGGGTGTTCGGCTGAATCCAAAATAGTGTAGAAATACAGTTAACTTTGTTTCCCTACCGGAATATGGAAGATTAGTCAGTGCAGGGCTGAATACAACGCTGAGTTGCTCCGCCCACGAGGAGCCTGAATTAGTGACAGGAGGCAGAGCTACCAGTACATGGAGCCCAAGTGTCAATGGCAGTGATTCCAGGAGATTAAGGCACTGCCCGAGGTATAGGAGCGCTGCTATCTATACAATATATATTTATATATGAGGGAAAGGGAAGCATGTGTAAAAAGTACTTTTAACTGGGATTTTTGGGAATCATTATGATATACAGAAATCAGGGCTTTAAAGGGGAACTATCGCGAAAATGAAAGTTTAATATTGGCTTCAGCATACTGAAATAAGAAACTGTCTAAATACAATCGATTCAATATTCTGCATTGTTTCTGAAATAATCGAGTTTATCTTCACTATTCCTCTCTCAGCATCTGTTTCTCTTCATTCTGTCTTCATGCAGCAGTTGGGTGTCAGATATTCACTGACAGTTACATCCAATATATCTTATAGGGGGGCTCCTTTTGCCTAGAAGATGTATTAGAGGTCACTCTATTAAACTCACCAGACATCATGTCTCTCTACATGCAGGATTTGTGCAAAAGGCTTTGTTACATTTTGTTTGTACTGTAATCGGTTATTTGAGTCAATTAAATACAGAATATTTAATTGATTGTATTTAGAAAGTTTCTTATTTCAGTATGATAAATATTAAATTAAATCTTCATTTTTGAGATAGTTTCCCTTAAACAATGACAGAACACCAGGAGGGCCCCTTTGTCATTCCGGGGTGCAATCAAGTAGTAGCAGAAGGTGCAAGTGCTACAGAGTCATATAGTTATCCCAGGACTCCTTGCTCCTGCACCTTCTGGGTGTAACACATGTGCTTGATGTATGAGCCCCATAATTCTCCATTCATTATGCTGGTGCCCTTGAGTCTCCCGTTACATATATGTAGCATGACAACGAGGCAACACTATCTCACCTGAGGCTGGGACACGTACACAGGGAGACCAGGGAGTCTCTGAGTCCTTCCACTGAGCCCGTATAACAGCAATGCTCCTGGGAATAGAGGCACCGGGGAGACAATGTTATACACAGAGTCAGGGATCACACTCATGCTTGCTACAAATCCATATTACAAGTGAAACGGACACTGTCATGTCATATCATTTTTTTCAAAATGAATCAGTTAATAGTGCTGCTCCAGCAGAATTCTGCACTGAAATCCATTTCTCAAAAGAACAAACAGATTTTTTTATATTCAATTTTGAAATCTGACATGGGGTAGACATATTGTCTGTTTCCCAGCTGCCTCCAGTCATGTCATTTGTGCTTTGAAAAACTTCAGTCACTCTTTACTGCTGTACTGCAAGTTGGACTGATATCATCCCCCCCCCAACAGCCTAACAAGAGACCAATGGGAAGGTAACCAGATAGCAGCTCCCTAACACAAGATAACAGCTGCCTGGTATATCTAAGAACAACACTCAATAGTAAAATCCAGGTCCCACTGAGACACATTCAGTTACATTGAGTAGGAGAAACAACAGCCTGCCAGAAAGCAGTTCCATCCTAAAGTGCTGGCTCTTTCTGAAATCACATGACCAGGCAAAATGACCTGAGATGCACCTACACACCAATATTACAACTAAATACACTTGCTGGTTCAGGAATGACATTTTATATTGTAGAGTAAATTATCTGCAGTGTAAACAGTGTCATTTAGAGATACAAACGACATCATAAAAATCATGACAGAATCCTTTTAAAGAGAAAACAGTAAGGGATAGAATTCAGTTCCATGGAACAGTCCCCCTAAGTTGGAAATCCCGAGGGTAGTGAACACTGATTTATATATATATATATATATATATATATATATATATATATATATATATATATATATGTAACCTGCCTTCCCCAGCTTGTCTGGAATGCCCCATACAATCCCGGGGGCCCAACAAACAGCTGCTGGCTAGAAATACGTTCCCCTGGGAAGGTCTGTGGCCAATAAATAGATACAAGGACTATTAGGTGCACATTTACTTAGCTCGAGTGAAGGAGTAGAATAAAAAATACTTTGAATTTCGAAGTATCTTTTTGGCTACTTCCACCATCAAATTGGCTACTTGGACTACGACTTTGACTTCGAATTGAACGATTCAAACTAAAAAACGTTCGACTATTCGACCATTCGATAGTCGAAGTACTGTCTCTTTAAAAAAAACTTCTACCACCTACTTCGCCACCTAAAACCTACCGAGCACCTGCCTTTTTTTGATCGAAGGAAAATCGTTCGATCGGTGGATTAAAACCCTTCGAATCGTGCGATTCGAAGGATTTAATTGTTCGATCAAAGGATTTTTCCTTTGATCGTATGAACGAAGCAAATGCAGTATATCCTTCGACTTCGATATTCAAAGTCGAAGGATTTTACTTCGACGTTTGAATATCGAGGGTTAATTAACCCTCGATATTCGACCCATAGTAAATGTGCCCCCTAAAGTCCATTGTATGATGTTCATGTATCAAAGTGCTGCTGTATGTTCTCATAGGTACAGAACTGTAACAAACACCATTTGTACTTGCACTGAGCTCAGCAGCAATTTATTCACATATTATAATACACATATTATAATACACATATTAGTGCATATTAGTGCCCTCATTTGTATCACAAGTGGATTTATAAGGAGGGAGTACAACACACAAGGAGGGCTATGGGACGGGTGTGTAAGGCTCTCGCAGTACCTACCAGGTGGCCCAATGATTCTGTCACTAGTCGTCCATCTGCCTCATAATGGGACGCTGAAAAATTTCCTGCGAGGAGATCACTGAAACAAAAACATCATTAAAATGAAATGATATAGAAATGATTTATAATGAGGGCAGGCTGCTTGCTTCAGTCAGTTCTCATGGGCGAATTTCTCCCATTTCGCTTCTTCGATAATTTAGGGAAACCCGAAACAGTGTCAATTTCAGACGCGCGTCTGAAAAGTCGCTCATGTCAATTTTGACGCTGGCGTTAAAGTCAATGGGCGTCCGAATAGTATTGACACGCCGATTTTGACGCAAGCATCTTTTCGAAACGCATCCAAAATAAATTTGCCTGGCGCGAATTTGCTGCGAGTTTCTGCAGTTCGCCACCAGCGAATAAATTCACGAAACTCCAGAGAAAATTCGCAGACGACAAACCGCAGAAATCCACCTCAAGTTCGCGCCAGGCAACTTTTTTTCACCCATCACTACTCATGGGCTTCTGGGGAATCATTGGAAGTCATCTAACCTCCCAAATTAGGGGTCATTGGCTTAAGGGGATACAGTCAGCTGACCCCCCGGCCAATATTTGTTTTTGTCATTTTCAAAAAATGTGTTTCTAAAGAATTCTTACATCCCCTTTAGGTGAATCTGCAAAAACACTGTATGAATCACCGGCTTCTTGGGAATTATCCACGTGCCTGGGGGGCAATGCCTGATATTTAAAGGGGATGCTGAACCTAAAGGGGTTGTTCACCTTTAAATTAACTTTTATTATGACATAGACATTGACATTTCCCAAGTAAATTTTGCATTTGATTTTCATTTTTTTTTTTTTTTTTTTTTTTTATGGTTTATCAGTTATTTAGCTTTTTTTTTCCAACAAGCTCTCCAGTTCGGAATTTCAGCAGTTATCTGGTTGCTAGGGTCTTGTTTAGTTTAGCAACCAGGCACTGGTTTGAATGAGACAGTAGAATATGAAATATGTGACTGAAAAGAAATATAAGAAATAAAAAATAACAAGGGAACAATTGTAGCTTCAGAGAGCAATATTTTTTTTGGGATGCGGGGGTCAGTGACCCTGATTTAAAAGGTAAGATGTTGAAGAGGAAGGCAAATAATTAAAAAAGATATAAAATAAATAATGGAAACCAACTACAAAGTTGCTAGGAATTGGACATTAAACAACATACTAAAAGTTAACTTAAAGCTGAACCTTTCTTTTTGGGTCACTGACCCAAGAACCAAGAGTGATACTCAGAGTTCCCTGTATAACTCAGCCTGCAGCCTTGTGTCTTTATATGGTCACAGAACAACCCCTCAGTGACTTCTAATATCCTTATCATTTACAGTAGGGGGTACATTATCCCTTATAATACATGAGTGATACTCAGAGTTCCCTGTATAACTCAGCCTGCAGCCTTGTGCCTTTATATGGTCACAGAACAACCCCTCAGTGACTTCTAATATCCTTATCATTTACAGTAGGGGGTACATTATCCCTTATAATACATGAGTGATACTCAGAGTTCCCTGTATAACTCAGCCGGCAGCCTTGTGCCTTTATATGGTCACAGAACAACCCCTCAGTGACTTCTAATATCCTTATCATTTACAGTAGGGGGTACATTATCCCTTATAATACAGGAGTGATACTCAGAGTTCCCTGTATAACTCAGCCTGCAGCCTTGTGCCTTTATATGGTCACAGAACAACCCCTCAGTGACTTCTAATATCCTTATCATTTACAGTAGGGGGTACATTATCCCTTATAATACATGAGTGATACTCAGAGTTCCCTGTATAACTCAGCCTGCAGCCTTGTGCCTTTATATGGTCACAGAACAACCCCTCAGTGACTTCTAATATCCTTATCATTTACAGTAGGGGGTACATTATCCCTTATAATACATGAGTGATACTCAGAGTTCCCTGTATAACTCAGCCTGCAGCCTTGTGCCTTTATATGGTTACAGAACAACCCCTCAGTGACTTCTAATATCCTTATCATTTACAGTAGGGGGTACATTATCCCTTATAATACAGGAGTGATACTCAGAGTTCCCTGTATAACTCAGCCTGCAGCCTTGTGCCTTTATATGGTCACAGAACAACCCCTCAGTGACTTCTAATATCCTTATCATTTACACTAGGGGGTACATTATCCCTTATAATACATGAGTGATACTCAGAGTTCCCTGTATAACTCAGCCTGCAGCCTTGTGCCTTTATATGGTCACAGAACAACCCCTCAGTGACTTCTAATATCCTTATCATTTACAGTAGGGGGTACATTATCCCTTATAATACATGAGTGATACTCAGAGTTCCCTGTATAACTCAGCCTGCAGCCTTGTGCCTTTATATGGTCACAGAACAACCCCTCAGTGACTTCTAATATCCTTATCATTTACAGTAGGGGGTACATTATCCCTTATAATACATGAGTGATACTCAGAGTTCCCTGTATAACTCAGCCGGCAGCCTTGTGCCTTTATATGGTCACAGAACAACCCCTCAGTGACTTCTAATATCCTTATAATTTACAGTAGGGGGTACATTATCCCTTATAATACATGAGTGATACTCAGAGTTCCCTGTATAACTCAGCCTGCAGCCTTGTGCCTTTATATGGTCACAGAACAACCCCTCAGTGACTTCTAATATCCTTATCATTTACAGTAGGGGGTACATTATCCCTTATAATACATGAGTGATACTCAGAGTTCCCTGTATAACTCAGCCTGCAGCCTTGTGTCTTTATATGGTCACAGAACCCCTCAGTGACTTCTAATATCCTTATCATTTACAGTAGGGGGTACATTATCCCTTATAATACATGAGTGATACTCATAGTTCCCTGTATAACTCAGCCTGCAGCCTTGTGCCTTTATATGGTCACAGAACATTTCCCCTTATGTATTTAATGTATAGAAGTAAATAAAATCATCAGTGCCCCTGTATGTATATAGGTAAGCCCCTTGGGTTGGTAACATTAAATCATACTATACTGCAATTTTTTGGAGCCTGTTAAAGACCAATATTTTCTACTCTTTTTATGTGTTTGAGAAATTCTACACATTCTCTCATTCCCTCAGTTAAAACATCAGTGGAATGACTTGCAGGTAGCCAGATGAGCTTACAATTAAATATATAACATGTCTGCCTCCTTTACCATCTTGTTTCATTTCCAAACCACAGAGGTTTTTAGTTATCTTAGTAATTTAGTGGTTTTGTTTGATCTGCTTTAGCTAAATGTATCTGTCCTCATTGTTTGTGGATCCCTTGTGGGTGATATTACTTAACGTGCCCTGCCCTTAGCCTTTTGTAATGGGATAATAACATAACAGGAGGGTTGTGAGAGAAATGGCAGCTTAGGCTGAGCTAATAACAGTTCAGTAGAATAAAACTTGCACTTACATTTGCCCTTTTACCGTGACTATGAGAATAATAAAAGAACACGAAATTAAAATAAATGTATCTGTACTCACTGCGCCTTCTGGAGTGTGAGAACGTGATCTTTCCCTTTCATTCTAATGGAGAACTGAATCCTCTTTTCAGAATTTGCCTCCTGGAAAAAATAAAGTTTCCATTGTTACTGCAGTGGAATTCTCAACTCCCAGCATCCTCTTGTCAGCTCAGCTGATGGGAAGAGTTGTAATTTGGAAGTGTTGGTAATGGCCAATATTGGAATATACACTCTCCTCTATTGTACAACTGTCATCACTCACAGCATAAGAGGCAGCAGTAAGTCCTTAATAGTGACACCAGCTGAGCAGAAGTGATAAAGGCCATAGAATATACATTTAGACAGTTCAACATGGTGGAGTCAGTAGGACACGATGGAGACTGTAGGAAAAGGTGGAGTCATTAAGTAAGATGGAGACAGTAGGGTAAGGTGAGATCAGTCAGGTAAGCTGGGACAATGAGACAAGCCGTAGCAGGGAGGGAAAGATGGAGATAGAAGGGCAAGATGGAGATAATGAGAACATTTGGAGCAAGAAGGACAAGAGGGAGACAGAAGAACAAGATGGGACAATGAGACAAGCTGGAGTAAGTAGGGCAAGATGGAGACAGTAGGACAAGATGGAGATATTAGGGCAGGATGGAGACAGTAGGACAAGAGGGATACAGGAGGGCAAGATGGAGATAGTAGGACAAGATGGAGATATTAGGGCAGGATGGAGACAATGGCATAGGTTGGAGGGAGTAGAGCAGGTGTCCCCAACCTTTTTCACCCGTGAGCAACATTCAAATGTAAAAAGAGTTGGGGAGCAACAGAAGCATGAAAAATGTTCCTGGGTGGTGCCAGATAAGGTATGTGATTGGTAGCCCCTATGTGGACTGGCAGCCTACTGGAGACTCTGTTTGGCAGTACATCTGGTTTTTATGTAACCAAATCTTGCTTCCAAGCCAGGAATTGAAAAATAAGCACCTGCTTTGAGGGCACTGAGAGCAACATCCAAGGTGTTGGGGAGCAACATGTTACTCACGAGCTACTGGTTGGGGATCACTAGAGTAGAGGAAGAGGGATACAGAAGGGCAAGGTGGAGATAATGAGACAATATGGAGCAAGTACTGCAAGATGGAGACAGAAAGGCAACATGGAGATAATAGGACAAGGTGAAGTAAGTAGGGCAAGATGGAGATAATAGGACAAGGTGAAGTAAGTAGGACAATATGGAGACAGTAGGGAAAATGAAGTCAGAAGAGGTAAGACAGAGACAGTAGAACAAGGTGGAGTCACTAGAACAAGATAGAGAATGTAGGAAAAAAATAGAGGCAGCAGGGCAATATGAGAAAAGTAAGGCAAAAGGGCTTATTGTAGCAGCAGAAGGCGACAATGGTAGAACATGATGGAGACAGTAGGACAATATGAGTAGAGTAGGGCAAGATGAGGAGAGAAGGGTAAGATGGCTCACAGTTAGTGATGGGCGAATCTGATCCATTTTACTTTGCCAAAAATTTGCGAAACAGTGAAAATTCAAAATGGATTGAAGTCTATGTGTGACAATTTTTTTTGAAACGCAACAATTTCTTTCACCCATTGAAGTCTATGGGCATCATTTTTGAGGATAAAAATTTCGCTCATCACTTACAATCAGACAAAAAGATGGAGAAGTAGGGCAAGATTATGAGTCATCTCACAGATCAGCCTTGGACAATCTTTATAATCTTCCATCACTTTATAAGAGACCAGATCACCCCCAACTAACATCACTTCATGCACAGCTATTTTTTATGTACTGGAAATAAACATAATATAATTACCCAATGAGCCCGTCCATGTGATAGTTTAGGCTCTTGATCCTTGATCCTGTGCAGGGTGGAGATGGTATATGGAGTTGGGAACTGTTTGCGTGCCATCCTGCAGGGCACAGCTTGGAGAAGCACCAGGACAAAATAGAAATAGTAAGGTAAGACAGAGATCAGCATCTCCCCCTAACTGACCTTCAGACTGGGCCCCCTTAGCTCATAACAAGGTTACAGATATATAGAAACATTGGGGTGTCACCCTGCTATAGTTCCAGGGGTACCCAGGGTACAAATAAGTACTCACCCCAAATCTCCCCCTAACTGGCCTTCAGACTGGGCCCCCTTAGCTCATAACAAGGTTACAGATATATAGAAACATTGGGGTGTCACCCTGCTATAGTTCCAGGGGTACCCAGGGTACAAATAAGCACTCACCCCAAATCTCCCCCTAACTGACCGTCAGACTGGGCCCCCTTAGCTCATAACAAGGTTACAGATATATAGAAACATTGGGGTGTCACCCTGCTATAGTTCCAGGGGTACCCAGGGTACAAATAAACACTCACCCCAAATCTCCCCCTAACTGACCTTCAGACTGGGTCCCCTTAGCTCATAACAAGGTTACAGATATATAGAAACATTGGGGTGTCACCCTGCTATAGTTCCAGGGGTACCCAGGGTACAAATAAACACTCACCCCAAATCTCCTCCTAGCTGACCTTCAGACTGGGCCCCCTTAGCTCATAACAAGGTTACAGATATATAGAAACATTGGGGTGTCACCCTGCTATAGTTCCAGGGGTACCCAGGGTACAAATAAGCACTCACCCCAAATCTCCCCCTAACTGACCTTCAGACTGGGCCCCCTTAGCTCATAACAAGGTTACAGATATATAGAAACATTGGGGTGTCACCCTGCTATAGTTCCAGGGGTACCCAGGGTACAAATAAACACTCACCCCAAATATCCCCCTAACTGACCTTCAGACTGGGCCCCCTTAGCTCATAACAAGGTTACAGATATATAGAAACATTGGGGTAACAATGCTATAGTTCCAGGGGTCACATATTGAGAATATTGGGCAGAGATACAGTAATACATTATGATTACATAAAACTTGGCTGCAGAAATACTATTTATTGATTTACTAACTCACTGACCCCACAATAATACCTAAGAAGTAAATGTAGTAAAGTTTTAATGCAAACAAAGAATTTACGCGTTTCACCCCAGAGGAAGAAGCTTAGGGGGGCAGAATATTTTGCATTGTTTACGTGACGGCACATTATCATTCTCACACTGCAGCAGTTGTTAGCGGCTGATAAAATCCTCCCCTGAGCTGCTATAAAATAAGAGAAAACATCTGTACTGAATTCCCTGCTCACAACAATGATCTCTAGCTGTACAATCCCAGAGCGGAGGGTTGGAGTCAGAATATGCCCTGGACTTAGGGCTGAGAAAAATCATAAAGGGAAAAAAAGAAAGAAAGAAAATAAAAAAACACTATGTTGGAAAACAGAATGAAGTGGAAATACATTTAAAATGTGAACTGTCCCTTTAAGGGTAGTGCTGATGCACAGCTCTGTCTGGTTCTGTATAATACAAATAATAATACAAATAATAATACAAATAATAATACAAATAATCATACAAATAATAATACAAATAATAATACAAACACAAGCCCTGTGTGTATAATGCAACGTTACACTGACCCAGTACAAACACAAGCCCTGGGATAGTCTATTTATATAGACATTTATATAGACATTGTGTAGCCATGGGGGCTCCCATTGAAGTTCCAGCAGGGCCCTAGGGGGCCACATTTGCATAGCAGATAAAAGATAAGATACAGGGACAGTATCATTTCTCTCCTAGAAAATATGCAATTTGCTGCCAAGAAATCATATACGCGCAGGTGCTGGACAATATTATTTAAAGGGAACTAAAACTCAACAAAGAATATTACACTATATGTTTTAGGGTTCTGTAAATCCCTGGAGCCTTTAGGGAGGAACTTTCATGGGCGATTCCGGCGTGATCCGATGCACTGTGCAAAAACGCAGGCGTCACGTCGGATGCGATGAAAATAAGGTAAAATATGGAAATGTTGGATGGAGTCGCAGCGTTCATCCGACGTGACGCAACTGTGGGATGTAGACGCATCGTGCAGCGTCTGCATCCAACAGTTGTGTCACGTCGGATCAACGCTGCAACATCATCCAACAATGCTATTACTTACCTTATTTCCGTAGCATCCGACTTGACACCTGCGTTTTTGCGCAGCACGTTGTATCCCGCCGGAATCGCCCGTTGAGTTCCTCCCTTAGCAGTAAAGATCTGTGTCTCCAAAGATGCCCCAGTAGCTCCCCATCTTCTTTTCTGCTGATTCACTGCACTTCACTGTGCTGCTGTCACTTACTGAGCTTAGGGAGCCACTCACAATATACAGTATAAATGCAGCTCTGGTATAGGGGGCTGTCATCATTGCAAATAACACCTGTGGAGTCCAGTGCTTCTAAACATCAGCCTAGAGCCCACTGAGCATGTGCAGAGCCACTGACACTCAACAAGACTGCTGGGGACCAATATGAACAGTACGTTAAATACAGGTATGGGAAATGTTATACAGAATGCTCGCGACCTGGGGTTTTTCAGGTTTTTCAGTTTTTAAAATTAGAATTATTTGATTTAAATGGGAGTCTATGGCAGATGGCCTTCCCGTAATTCAGAGCTTTCTGGATAACGGATCTTTCCATAATTTGGATCTTCATACCTTAAGGGCAGAGGCACACGGGCAGATTGGGGGAGATTTAGTCGCCTGGCGACTAATCGCCTCTTCTGCGGGGCGACAATCTCCCCAAACTGCCTTCCGCCTGCTATAATGACAAAACTCCTGCGCCAATGAATTCGCGGCACTCAACTTCGGGCGACTTCGGAAATCTAATCGTCGCGAGTGCCATTGCGCTGGCATTTTCTCATTAAAGTAGGTGGAAGGCAGGGGGAAGGCAGTTCGGGGAGATTGTTTGGGGAATAGAAATGCATTTTGGGTACAAAAATAGGAGTAATGAATTTGTGCCAATTTGTACGCTAATGTGTTAGTAATAGGGATGCATCTAATCCAGGATTCAGTTCGGGATTCAGCCAGGATTTGGCCTTTTTCAGCACGATTCGGTCGAATCCTTCTGCCCGGCCGAACTGAATCAGAATCCTAATTGGCATATGCAAATTAGGGGTGGGGAGGGAAATCTCGTGACTTTTTGTCACAAAACAAGGAAGTAAAAAATGTTTTTCCCTTCACACCCCTAATTTGCATATGCAAATTAGGATTGGGATTCAGTTCGGTATTCGGCCGAATCTTTCATAAAGGATTCGGGGGTTTGGCCGAATCCAAAATAGTGGATTTGGTGCATCCCTAGTTAGTTATGTCTCTGACAAAGGCTGAAAGGCTGCATTTAACTGCAGTGAGGCAAAGTTAGGGGCCACAGAAGCAGCACAGCAGCCCTGGTCCATGAGGTTAATAAAAAAATATTCTTACTAGAGAATGAGATACACCAAATCCACTATTTTGGAGTCGGCGGAACCCCCGAATCCTTCACAAAAGATTTAGCCGAATACAAAATCAAATTTGCATATTCAAATTAGGGGTGGGAAGGGGAAACATTGTTTTACTTCCTTTGTGACAATAAGTCATGCAATTTCCCTTCCCGTCCCTAATTTGCATATGCAAATTAGGATTTGTTTTGGCCGGGCACAAGGATTCAGCCGAATCTGAATGCTGCTGAAAAAGGCCGAATTCCGAATTGAATCCTGGATTTGGTGCATCCCTACTTCTTACAGGCTTAGTTGCCCTTGAACAGCTGCTGCCCATTGTCAGTCACACAGCAGCCCTATAGATGGTATAAAAGCAACATTGTCCTTACCTTGGGCACCGGGGCAAATCTGTATGAAGATGCCAATAAGCCACACACCTGGGAAGATGCCCATGTCAGAAGTGAGACGTCAGGGAGGGAGCGAGACTGCACTGAGTTGTGAGACAACTTGTCTCTGACACTGGGGAGAGGAGGGGACAGGTAATGACAGGTAATAAAGAGCACAATCCCCTGAATGATCTTACCTGCGGGGCCCGCTCTGTGTGTGTGTGTGCAGCATTAACCCTTTCCTGCTCGCTGAACATTCAACCAAATATCCTCATGCAGATGGGACATGCCGGCGGCTATTTGAATAAAGAAGCATGAGATTGGGCCTTGAGAAATCTTACTTGTGTCAATATTGGCTTATCTGGAAATCTCACATGTTAGTGTATCACTCATTTTTATATAGTGATTTAATGAAATAAAAAGCTGATTCTCAGGAAAAGGGGGGCCTGTGGCTGTTCCGAAGAATCGTTGACTGTGGGGGGTGAGCCTCCCCCAATTCTGATATTTCAGATATTATTATTATATATATGTATAGTCAGGGTCCCTGGCCATTCCAGAATCAAGTGACCCTTCCATTTGGCCAAATGCTTCCCTGATCCAAACTCAACTGATTCTGCAGCAAACCTGCTCCTTTGGTAATATCCCAGTAAAATGTAGATTGCAACCACAACAGGGACTGATATAGACTCTTGCTGAATTTTGGGGTCCTCTTCCATTAACAGTATATTGTACATTTGAACCTAGCAGCCAGGTTCAACATCAGAACTAATACTTTGTTAGTAGAAGTTTTACTGGCCAGGCTAATAAAATCCTGGGCATGTGGAAACCCAAGTCCACTACCCGTCATGGGGGACTTGAACTGTGAGTCCTGCCAAATAAGGGCCCAAATCAAAAAAGAAAAACCCAATGGATCCCTGCTCCTGTCCATGCGCTTGAGACAACTATTATAACACACCCACAATCTGCCCATAACATGCCCACTCTTACACAAGCCCTGCTCCTTTTACAGTTCACAAATCTCACTTTTGTGTTGCTTGGGGCCACTATGCCATGATGCTCCTGACTGGTGCACCCTCTGTACCCCCATCTGTGGACCCCTCAAGAGATATTACTCAGACAATCCACCTCCATGTTTAAAACAGGACAACCCATATTTATACTGGGCACATAATTCCTTGCTCCAACTGAGTCTACACTCTACTTTTCCTACATACACTCACACACAAACACAACAATAGCTAACACAATGAACTCATCACAATCCCAACCCATTTGCTTCCATGGGGGTGGGGGTCTTGCTGGGACTATCCTGACAGATTTGAGTCAGTTAAGTATAAAATCAGGTATAACTGGAAGTCAAAACAAAAAGCCACATAGATTTCAGGTTGGAATTGAACCCAAGACCCCTCTAAAGTCCACAATCCTCTGATCTAGCGCAGCCTCCATTCCTCCATAGGGTCGCCACCTTTTCTTGAAATAAATCCCGGCCTTCCTATATTTTTCTGCATTTCCCCTATTAATAAAATTGGGATAAAGATACATTTTTAGCGGCCAGTTAGTGAGGTAAGCGAGCAGGTGATAACCCTATTCCTCCCACACATCACATTATCCAGCCCCGCAGCACATCGCTTCTCTGTAATGTCTGTTTTCCTGGGAAATATTGCGCTGAACTCTTTGAAATCTGAAACGCACTATTAACTATTAGTAGAGGCTGAACAGGAGGAAAAACAAAATAAAGAAGAGACATAACAGAATTCCAGTGGACGGGAGGGTCTTTTTTTGGTTTATACATCCTCTCCCTCCTCCCACATAAAGTGGTACAACCCTGGATGGGGCCAGACAAGTTACACCCCTGTACTCCAGGTATAGAGGGCCACTCACAGAACTCTCACCATTGCCCCTAAAACCCCCTTTGAGGTGGCCATAAACGCAACGATAATATCGTACGAAACAAATGTTCATATGAAATTCAGTGTTTGTATGGTGGGAGACTGATATCGGCTCATCGATCGGGCTGGCTGGAAAATTTTGATTGGGCACCTTTGAAGGCACCAGAACATGGGCCATTGTTAGAGCTGAATGGTCAGATACATGTAGAATTCTATTGTTTCTATATGTATATCTGACCATTCAGCTCTACATGTGTTTATTGAAACGAACAATCTTTCCTGGAAACTTGTAATGTCTATGGCCACCTTTAGACCTCAGCTATAGAATGTTCTTCAGCAGCAGAAAGGCTGTAAGTTGAGCAATGATTATATAAACTGCTACTGTCTTCAACTTGTACTACTGTCTCCATCTTGTTCTACAGCCTCCATGGTGTCCAACTGTCTCTATATTGTCCTACTGCTTCTATATTGCCCTACAGACTCCATCTTGTGCTACTCTCATCATCGTGCCCTACTGTATACACCTTGCCTATTGTATCCGTTTTTTTTCTACGGTCTCCATCTTGCCCCTACAGACTCCATCTTGTCATACAGATTCCATCTTGTCATACAGACTCCATCTTTTCTTACAGACTCCATCTTGCCATACAGACTCCATCTTTTCTTACAGACTCCATCTTGCCATACATACTCCATCTTGTCATACAGACTCCATCTTGCCATACAGACTCCATCTTGTCATACAGACTCCATCTTGTCATACAGACTCCACCTTGTCATACAGACTCCATATTTCCCTACTATCCCGCCTCGCACTACGGCCTCCATCTCGCCCCACTGTCACCCCAGCTTCTCAAGACAATACAAAAATGAAGTTACTTGTGTGGTTTTATTTGTGAAAGGCATAACTTAATAACCAGACATGGCTTAGCATCCAATGCATCAAAGCACATGCAATTGTTTGTGGAGTGGAAACTACATCATGTCTTCATGTGATTCTTTAGACATATTGACATTTTTTCTCCCCACAATGCAGTGTGTTACCCAGAATTCCACTGTATGTCTGCCAATTACCTTGTTAATGAATTGTGTAAGCTGCAGGCAACATTTGAAGAGTGGGTAGGGCCTCCAATATGCATGGCATTAACAATGAGGTACAATCAGAGAATTACCATTGTGTTCAGTGGGCCGGCCATTCCAGGGTTTATTTGTGATTAGCACATTGACATTGGCACTGCAAGAATTAGACGGAAGTGCAAGAATCATATTTGGGTGCGAGCACCTATTAGTACCCATACTAGTTGTTAGCAGGGGCACTGCTGCTATGAGGTGAGTTGAAAAACAGCAGCTCGCGAGTTATCAGGGGAGGCAAAAAAGCTGCTCCTGGTGACTTTAAGAATCAAAGTTAAGATTTATAAATGAGAATTTCGGCTCTGCTAGTACAGAGAGTATACTTGCGCTCTCCACACTAGCAATGCCACCTCCAACCCACTCTAGGGCTTGAAATGGTATGTCCAGGGTGGACCCCCGAAACGCCCCTGCCTGTTAGCCCAATGACCTCCACTTTGGGGCCCCCTGACAGTGAAACCTTCCAACTAAGAAGAGCGATGTCAACGTTGTCTTCCACTTAAACTGATCAAGGGGGCGGGATGAAGGTAGAGTGGGCGGAGCAGTGACAAATGGGGGTGGAGTTATTTTTGGGGGGGTGTTTGTGCCGTGTGTGTCAGTGTTTAGATATCAGAGGTGATTATCGCTCAGATTATTGTTCAGGTTTCACAAGGCTCAAATCCCGACAGGCACTTGTGACAGGCACTAGGAACGCTTTGGCTTTCTGAAGTCGCACGATGTTTACTTGTGAGGAACTTCGGAAAACGAAGTGCTCCGAGTGCTATCCCGCTGGTGAATTACATTCTAGCCGGCAGGAAGGTAGTTCAGGGATATTAGTCGCCCGAAGAAGAGGCGATTTGTCCCTGGGCAACTAATCTGTGTCTCTGCCCTAAAAGCACTATATGCGTCTGACCCTGCTTGTGATCTGCTGGACCCCTGCCTACCAAGCCACACCCCTTTGTCACCCCCCCCCCCAATGGCAGCCCTGTTAGTCAGTCAGAAGCAGTAGAGCAGCTTCTACACTAATAAACACACACAGGCTGATAACTAAGGCTCTCTGTCTCCTCTGACTCATTCCAGTCAATATGAACACTGGACGTTTTAGTTTATACGTATATTTATGTATATGTTTATTTGCCAGATAAAGGTGCCGCTGCTTTACAGGCAGAATCCTGTGTATTGGCCTCACACACACACACACACACACATACATATATATAATATAATAATGATCAGGCACCCTGGGAGTCAGTGAGGTAAATATAACAACATGAGCTTTCTGAGAGGGGATTCATTGCTGAATTCTCCAGGGCAGGAGTGGGGATAATTCAGGATCCCTTCAGTCAGTGTGAGAGGCAACAGGCTGGGACTACATCTCCCACAATTCCAAGCTTCCACTTCCTGGATTCCTGGCACAGCTGTTGCTATGGCTACCCTAAACAACATGGAAGCTGGCAGCAGAGGCGGTGAATGAAGGAGTTTGCTGGAGATGTAACGTGACAGGATTAAAGGAACTTGCCTAGAGACCACACACACAACTGTGTTTATTCCCATTCATACAAGAGGGATTCACAAGTCACAAGATGGCGGTGGAGTTTGATGAGGAGACAATGCAGGAGCTGTACACTTGGGTGGACACAATCCCCTTATCCAGACCCAAAAGGAACATCGCCAGGGATTTCAGTGACGGCGGTAAGTTTGGATCTGACCTTCGTTTTATGGAGTTTGGACACTGTGTCAGGGCACAAGGGGATTGTGGGTAAGGGGGTGCAGCGTCCAATCAGAAGTTTCTTTTCATCAGTCTAATATGAGTGAGAAAATGAAAGCAGAGATCTGATTGGCTGCCGTGGGTTACTGCTTGGCGTCTGTGTTTATTAATTTCACTACAATTCCCAGCATTCCTCACTGACACTTTCTTGGCTTCCTCATTTTGAAGTATCTGGAAGCAAAACCCATTCATTTCTATATACACACAGCTGAGGTTACACACATAGTAGTGACACGCCATGCTCTTACCTACACTAGTGTCAGTGCACAAACATTGTCACACCTTGAGGGAATGGAAGTTCCACCTCTGAGTATTATTACTCTCCTCTGTCAGCTTAGTGCCCCTCAGTCTGTCCTAGGAACCCAGAATGTGTGGCTCCCCCTAGTATATTATATATATTATACTACAGGCAACTGGGGGGACTTTCTCACCAGTAATCACTTGGCCTGTGAGCGCAGGAATGGGCAACTATGAATGTTTAGACTCCTGCCAAACTGGAACTAAATGCCCCTAAGCACCAACCTGGCCCCAAAACAACCCTAGAGATATGGGTTAGAGCTGCAGTGAGTCAGGGGAGGATTCCAGCGCTGTGGGTGCAGGTACCTGAATGTTGGGGTGCCCCTGTTTAACATGAGAGGGACGGAGAGCGTCTCCCAGCTCCAGTCTGTGACTGGTTAACTTATGTACATACTTAAAGGAACAGCAACAACAAAAATGAAAGTGATTTAAAATAATGAAACTATATCGTTGGCAGCCATTAAAGCACAGGATACACAGTAGATAACAGATAAGTACTACTATAGTTTATATAAACAAGCTGCTGTGTAGCCATGGGGGCAGCCATTCAAGCACAAGATACACAGTAGATAACAGATAAGTACTATTATAGTTTATATAAACAAGCTGCTGTGTAGCCATGGGGGCAGCCATTCAAGCACAGGATACACAGTAGATAACAGATAAGTACTACTATAGTTTATATAAACAAGCTGCTGTGTAGCCATGGGGGCAGCCATTCAAGCACAGGATACACAGTACATAACGGATAAGTACTACTATAGTTTATATAAACAAGCTGCTGTGTAGCCATGGGGGCAGCCATTCAAGCACAGGATACACAGTAGATAACAGATAAGTACTACTATAGTTTATATAAACAAACTGCTGTGTAGCCATGGGGGCAGCCATTCAAGCACAGGATACACAGTAGATAACAGATAAGTACTACTATAGTTTATATAAACAAACTGCTGTGTAGCCATGGGGGCAGCCATTCAAGCACAGGATACACAGTAGATAACAGATAAGTACTACTATAGTTTATATAAACAAGATGCTGTGTAGCCATGGGACAGCCATTCAAGCACAGGATACACAGTAGATAACAGATAACATAATTCCTACCAATTGTAAAACAGAAATAGGGAGAAAAACACTTGGCGCATCCAGTGTGGCAAAAGGTTTTTGAACCGCGTCCATTTTATGGCCACATCCTTTTTACAACATTTGGATATGGAAAGTTTGGGTTTGGGTTTTAGGGACAGGTTTTATGTGTTATTACAGTTTTGCTAATAAATGTGAAATTGCTCTTTAAGCTGCAACTCTCAGTTTCACCAAGAGACCTGCTGATCTTAAATAGTTACAATTGCTTCTTTGCTTATCTTAAATTGTTACAATTGTATCTTAGTTGGGATCAAGTACAAGCTACTGTTTTATTATTACACAGAAACACGTAATCATTTTTTAAAATTTTAATTATATGATTATAATATAATGGAGTCTATGGGAGACGGCCTTTCCGTAATTCTGAGTTTTCTGGATAAAGGGTTTCCTGATAGCGGATCCCTTACCTGCATATATTAATTTTTATATTTTCAATTAAAGGGTAAATTAATTTAGGATTAAGCTTGGACTAATGCTCTGATTCTCTGCACTTCTTGAAAGACAAGAACTTCCCCTGAATTCCTCATCTCATATTTAAAAACATAAGGAAATAATAGCTGTAATGTAGACTGGGTGTCTGTCCTGTGACTGTAGCTGCTACAACAACTCCCAGTATCCTCGACAGGCTTTTGGCAGGGGAGCTGCATGTTTAGCAACCATGGACGCATACGGATTTAATGAGAACTGATTAGGGATGCAGCAGCATACCTCCCAACTGTGGCGATTTTCGGGGGACAGTCACAATTTTGACAGCTCAGCCCGCAGTTCCAGATTGTTACTGAAATGTTCCGACTTTCTCTTTGATCTCCTGCACTGAACAGCCTGAAAAAGATACAAAGTTTCCAACTTAATTTGCTTTTGTCCGAGAGCCCAGAATATGTGGCAGCTGCACTTTGATACATTTGTAACAATTTAAGATAAGCAAAGAAACAATTGTAACAAGTAAAGAAAAGCAGGTCCCTTAGGGAAACTGTGACTTGCAGCTTAAAGGGCAATGCACCTTCAGTAGCAAAATTGTAAAAACCACAGAAATGTGTTCAAACTTTCATAACCTGCCACATTTTGTAATGGTAATTACGGGGTGTGGCCACAAAAATGGACGTGGTCAAAACATTTGGCAGGCTCCGCTCTAAAAATCTTATGTTGGGAGGTGTGCAACTGACAACAAGAGCATAAACATATTATTGATCATGAGTCAGAGCAGAGGGTTTCTCTGTGCAGGAGGGATTTATGTCTGGGGCAGAAGGAGTAGTGTTGGCTGGAGCAGCCTT
Organism: Xenopus petersii; assembly: GCA_038501925.1. Taxonomy (NCBI): domain Eukaryota; kingdom Metazoa; phylum Chordata; class Amphibia; order Anura; family Pipidae; genus Xenopus; species Xenopus petersii. The sequence goes on along the minus strand of CM076673.1, from coordinate 3,831,998 downwards.
GCAGCAGAGATGGGTTTAATGAGTTCTCTATGGACCTGTCTCCAGTCCCCACAAGTATAGATGCACAGACACTGAACACGTGATTTAAAGAGGTACACCCTGTGTTATATATATATATACTGTATATATACACCCAAATGAAATGAATCACATGACCTGTGCCTGTGTTTCCTCACAGTGCTGACGGCTGAGCTGGTGAAGTTTTATTTCCCTAAACTTGTGGAAATGCACAACTACGTGCCGGCCAATTCGACCACTCAGAAACTCAGCAACTGGACTATACTGAACAGGTAAGTGTCTCCTCCTGAGCCCTGAACTGCTCCTGCAGCCCCACCTGCCGGCTAACTCAGGGAATCACTGCTCTGCCTAGCAATCTGTTGTACTATACTATAGTAGTACTATACTATATAGAATGGCTGCCCCCATGCCTACACAGCAGCTTGTTTATATAAACTATAGTAGTACTTATCTGTTATCTACTGTGTATCCTGTGCTTGAATGGCTGCCCCCATGGCTACACAGCAGCTTGTTTATATAAACTATAGTAGTACTTATCTCTTATCTACTGTGTATCCTGTGCTTGAATGGCTGCCCCCATGGCTACACAGCAGCTTGTTTATATAAACTATAGTAGTACTTATCTGTTATCTACTGTGTATCCTGTGCTTGAATGGCTGCCCCCATGGCTACACAGCAGCTTGTTTATATAAACTATAGTAGTACTTATCTGTTATCTACTGTGTATCCTGTGCTTGAATGGCTGCCCCCATGGCTACGCAGCAGCTTGTTTATATAAACTATAGTAGTACTTATCCGTTATCTACTGTGTTTTCCTTTGCTTGAATGGCTGCCCCCATGGCTACACAGCAGCTTGTTTATATAAACTATAGTAGTACTTATCTGTTATCTACTGTGTATCCTGTGCTTGAATGCCCCCATGGCTACACAGAAGCTTGTTTATATAAACTATAGTAGTACTTATCTGTTATCTACTGTGTATCCTGTGCTTGAATGCCCCCATGGCTACACAGCAGCTTGTTTATATAAACTATAGTAGTACTTATCTGTTATCTACTGTGTATCCTGTGCTTGAATGGCTGCCCCCATGGCTACGCAGCAGCTTGTTTATATAAACTATAGTAGTACTTATCCGTTATCTACTGTGTATCCTGTGCTTGAATGGCTGCCCCCATGGCTACACAGCAGCTTGTTTATATAAACTATAGTAGTACTTATCTGTTATCTACTGTGTATCCTGTGCTTGAATGGCTGCCCCCATGGCTACACAGCAGCTTGTTTATATAAACTATAGTAGTACTTATCTCTTATCTACTGTGTATCCTGTGCTTGAATGACTGCCCCCATGGCTACACAGCAGCTTGTTTATATAAACTATAGTAGTACTTATCTGTTATCTACTGTGTATCCTGTGCTTGAATGGCTGCCCCCATGGCTACACAGCAGCTTGTTTATATAAACTATAGTAGTACTTATCTGTTATCTACTGTGTATCCTGTGCTTGAATGGCTGCCCCCATGGCTACACAGCAGCTTGTTTATATAAACTATAGTAGTACTTATCTGTTATCTACTGTGTATCCTGTGCTTGAATGGCTGCCCCCATGGCTACACAGCAGCTTGTTCATATAAACTATAGTAGTACTTATCTGTTATCTACTGTGTATCCTGTGCTTGAATGGCTGCCCCCATGGCTACACAGCATAAATTATAGTAGTGTTTCTGAAACAAACTCACCAGTTTTACAAGTGCAGGACAATGGCAACCTATATTTTCATTACTTTAAATCTTCTTTGGTGTTACTGTTCCTTTAATCTCTATTTACTGCCCATGATGTTTAGTCTGGAATGGAACAATACTCTATTGGTTACAGAGGATACAAAGACACTATGGAATTTTTATCAACAACCCTGTAGCCTTAGAATAGTCACAGATATAGCCTCAACAGATAGCAGCCAATCCGAGTGCTTATATCTTGTGCTGCAAGATCTATAGGATGATTGGATACATTTAAATAAGCCAATCACCTGCCAGCGTTTACTGGTTAATCATTTGAAAACAAACATCTTATTGGTTGCTATGGGTTACTGGACCTGATTCACAGCTATTTATTTTTTAATGTAAACGGGGGCATCAAGGTTTTCTGACCTTTGGCCCTCCAGCTGAGTGGCCAGAACCCCCAAATATTTCTCAGGGGATCTTTTCTGGCTGTTAGACTCTTGTTACAGTTTGGGGGTTCCTTACAGATGAGATTGTTGCCTTTGAATGCAGAACATGTCTTTTGTTTGTCCTGTAGTTCCCATGAGACAGGTGAGAGTAAGCGGTTGCTAGGGAAATGGAACTGGGGATGGGTCGAGCTTTTGCATATTGGAATATAAATTTATATTGTCCCCCCCCAAAAGGAAAGTTCTCAGCAAGCTCAGCTTCTCTGTTCCTGATGACGTGATCCGTAAGGTTGTCCAGTGCTCCCCGGGGGTCGTGGAGCTGGTACTGAATACCTTGCGGCAGAAGATCGAGGAGAAGCAGAGACTACATCACATTTCAGCTGATTTATCTCAGGTAATGCAGCGCCCCCTGTCTGTCTGTACTGAGAGCTGCAGTTCATCTGTCTGCTGTCATTTCATTTCATGCAAGGGCTTCTATTATCCTTTATTTGTACAGCAGCAACATGCTCCATAGCTCATTATACACATTATACACCATTCCCATCAGCCCCTGCCCCAGTGAGCTTACATTCTAATGTCCCTATCAAAGTCAAAAAAAAAAATTCAGCTCTTAAAGGTACCAGGAGCAGCATTTTGCAGCCCCTGGAAATGTAGCTGCCGCTGATCTGATTGATCTCAACTGATCTCCTCCCATTGCTCTCCTTTTGTATTATAATCCCTAAACAGGGGATGTGAACTAATAAATAAAGAGACATTAGGGCTATGGCAAGTTATTGGGCTTTTTGTGTTTCTAGTCTGTACAGAGAGATCCCGTAAAACTATGACAGCATAGGTATTCCCTGTACTAAGCACAATTCAGCAGGAACAGTCCCTAAGTTTGCTCATAGTCTGTACAGAGAGATCCCATAAAACTATGGCAGCATAGGTATTCCCTGTACTAAGCACAATTCAGCAGGAACAGTCCCCTACGTTTGCTCATAGTCTGTACAGAGAGATACCATAAAACTATGGTACATAGGTATTCCCTGTACTAAGCACAATTCAGCAGGAACAGTCCCCTAAGTTTGCTCATAGTCTGTACAGAGAGATCCCATAAAACTATGGCAGCATAAGTATTCCCCTGTACTAAGCACAATTCAGCAGGAACAGCCCCTAAGTATGCTCATAGTCTGTACAGAGAGATCCCATAAAACTATGGCAGCATAGGTATTCCCTGTACTAAGCACAATTCAGCAGGAACAGTCCCCTAAGTTTGCTCATAGTCTGTACAGAGAGATCCCATAAAACTATGGCAGCATAGGTATTCCCTGTACTAAGCACAATTCAGCAGGAACAGTCCCCTAAGTTTGCTCATAGTCTGTACAGAGAGATCCCATAAAACTATGGCAGCATAGGTATTCCCTGTACTAAGCACAATTCAGCAGGAACAGTCCCCTAAGTTTGCTCATAGTCTGTACAGAGAGATCCCATAAAACTATGGCAGCATAGGTATTCCCTGTACTAAGCACAATTCAGCAGGAACAGTCCCCTAAGTTTGCTCATAGTCTGTACAGAGAGATCCCATAAAACTATGGCAGCATAGGTATTCCCTGTACTAAGCACAATTCAGCAGGAACAGTCCCCTAAGTTTGCTCATAGTCTGTACAGAGAGATCCCATAAAACTATGGCAGCATAGGTATTCCCTGTACTAAGCACAATTCAGCAGGAACAGTCCCCTAAGTTTGCTCATAGTCTGTACAGAGAGATCCCATAAAACTATGGCAGCATAGGTATTCCCTGTACTAAGCACAATTCAGCAGGAACAGTCCCCTAAGTTTGCTCATAGTCTGTACAGAGAGATCCCATAAAACTATGGCAGCATAGGTATTCCCTGTACTAAGCACAATTCAGCAGGAACAGTCCCCTAAGTTTGCTCATAGTCTGTACAGAGAGATCCCATAAAACTATGACAGCATAGGTATTCCCTGTACTAAGCACAATTCAGCAGGAACAGCCTCTAAGTTTGCTCATAGTCTCTACAGAGAGATCCCATAAAACTATGGTACATAGGAATTCCCTGTACTAAGCACAATTCAGCAGGAACAGCCTCTAAGTTTGCTCATAGTCTGTACAGAGAGATCCCATAAAACTATGGTACATAGGAATTCCCTGTACTAAGCACAATTCAGCAGGAACAGTCCCCTAAGTTTGCTCATAGTCTGTACAGAGAGATCCCATAAAACTATGGCAGCATAGGTATTCCCTGTACTAAGCACAATTCAGCAGGAACAGTCCCCTAAGTTTGCTCATAGTCTGTACAGAGAGATCCCATAAAACTATGGCAGCATAAGTATTCCCCTGTACTAAGCACAATTCAGCAGGAACAGCCCCTAAGTATGCTCATAGTCTGTACAGAGAGATCCCATAAAACTATGGCAGCATAGGTATTCCCTGTACTAAGCACAATTCAGCAGGAACAGTCCCCTAAGTTTGCTCATAGTCTGTACAGAGAGATCCCATAAAACTATGGTACATAGGTATTCCCTGTACTAAGCACAATTCAGCAGGAACAGTCCCCTAAGTTTGCTCATAGTCTGTACAGAGAGATCCCATAAAACTATGGCAGCATAGGTATTCCCTGTACTAAGCACAATTCAGCAGGAACAGTCCCCTAAGTTTGCTCATAGTCTGTACAGAGAGATCCCATAAAACTATGGCAGCATAGGTATTCCCTGTACTAAGCACAATTCAGCAGGAACAGTCCCCTAAGTTTGCTCATAGTTTGTACAGAGAGATCCCATAAAACTATGGCAGCATAGGTATTCCCTGTACTAAGCACAATTCAGCAGGAACAGTCCCCTAAGTTTGCTCATAGTCTGTACAGAGAGATCCCATAAAACTATGACAGCATAGGTATTCCCTGTACTAAGCACAATTCAGCAGGAACAGTCCCCTAAGTTTGCTCATAGTCTGTACAGAGAGATCCCATAAAACTATGGTACATAGGTATTCCCTGTACTAAGCACAATTCAGCAGGAACAGTCCCTAAGTTTGCTCATAGTCTGTACAGAGAGATCCCATAAAACTATGGCAGCATAGGTATTCCCTGTACTAAGCACAATTCAGCAGGAACAGTCCCCTAAGTTTGCTCATAGTCTGTACAGAGAGATCCCATAAAACTATGGCAGCATAGGTATTCCCTGTACTAAGCACAATTCAGCAGGAACAGCCCCTAAGTTTGCTCATAGTCTGTACAGAGAGATCCCATAAAACTATGGTACATAGGTATTCCCTGTACTAAGCACAATTCAGCAGGAACAGTCCCCTAAGTTTGCTCATAGTCTGTACAGAGAGATCCCATAAAACTATGGCAGCATAGGCATTGCTCTGTACTAAGCACAATTCAGCAGGAACATTTTTAATTCAGGGAAAATGATTTAAATATCTAAACCCACCTCACATTGATGTCACCACTGAAATCAGAATGTTAATCATAGAAGTGATACACAGATACACAGATGTGATTAGTACAATGGATAATTATTTCCTAAACCTTTTTGTTCTTATACCCAGGATCAAGTGACACAGAATAATGGAAACACTCACTCTGATAAAGGTATTTACATATTTATCAGTAATGATATTCCGGCTGATTTCAGCAGAATGGGGGTGCTATCTATTCTTTTACTGTCCCCACCTATTATGAAAATGTTACCACTGACTTCTGACTTACATACAGTGACTTGCACTCTCCTTGCGTCTGTGTGGGGAGGTATATCTAACATGTAATGCTGTGACACAGGAGATATGTGCTGCCCCTCAGTGACAATTCTTTTACCCAGTGCCATTGTGTGTGCCACGTTACATGAGTAATAAATGCACCAATATAACCAACATAAAGAGCCGTGTGTAACTAGGCCACACACAGAAGCCACATTTCGTGTCCAGTAAAGAGAACACAGGGGACAGCAAGTGGCACAAATCTATTGGACTGAATAATTGTGCCACTGGTCTATTCAGTCTGATTGGCACCAGAGTGACACAGAATTACAGGCCAGGTACCAACAATCCATTCACCTGAAAGCCATAATAAAAAGCGATATAAGAAGAGATAGACATATTCTATTCTGGATACATTGTCTTGTCTGAGCTCTAAAATTCTACTTTCCTATCACACAGGGTATAAAAGCAATGGCACAGAACTCAGCCCGAGACAAGGTGCCAGGGTGGATCCAGCCAGGTGAGTGGATTACTTCCAACAGACTTCTGTTACCAGTCATGGGAGAGTAGGGATGTAGCGAACGTCGGAAAAAAAGTTCGCGAACATATTCGCGAACTTGCGCAAAAATGCGAGCGGTTCGCGAACGGTTCGCGAACCCCATAGACTTCAATGGGAAGGCGAACTTTAACATCTAAAAAAGACATTTCTGGCCAGAAAAATGATTTTAAAGTTGTTTAAAGGGTGCAACGACCTGGACAGTGGCATGCCAGAGGGGGATCAAGGGCAAAAATGTATCTGAAAAATCTGCCTGTGTGTGCTTGGAAGAGATAGTGTAGGGGGAGAGCTGTTAGTGATTTCAGGGACAGATGATAGTAAGTTTGCTGGCTAGTAATCTGCTTGATACTGCTCTGTATTGGAGGGACAGAAGTCTGCAGGGATTTGAGGGACATTTTAGCTTAGGTAGCTTTGCTGGCTAGTAATCTACTGTTCTCTTTAAACAACTGCCATACATTGACCTTGTAGGCATTGTTTGCCCAGTTTTTTTGGACGCAGCCACTGAAGCACAGTTGCCAGAAAAAATATGCCATATAAATGCTGAAAATAGTCATTGACCTTGTAGGCATTGTTTGCCCAGTTTTTTTGGCCGCAGCCACTGAAGCACAGAGGCCAGAAAAAATATGCCATATAAATGCTGAAAATAGTCATTTTTTTGGTCGCAGCCACTGAAGCACAGTTGCCAGAAAAATTATGCCATATAAATGCTGAAAATATAAATTTTTTTGGTTGCAGCCACTGAAGCACAGAGGCCAGAAAAATTATGCCATATAAATGCAGAAAATATGCATTTTTTTGGTCGCAGCCACTGAAGCACAGTTGACAGAAAAATTATGCCATATAAATGCTGAAAATATAATTTTTTTTGGTTGCAGCCACTGAAGCACAGAGGCTAGAAAAATTATGCCATATAAATGGACAAAATATGCATTTTTTTGGTTGCAGCCACTGAAGCACAGAGGCCAGAAAAATTATGCCATATAAATGCAGAAAATATGCATTTTTTTGGTTGCAGCCACTGAAGCACAGAGGCCAGAAAAATTATGCCATATAAATGCAGAAAATATGCATTTTTTTGGACGCAGCCACTGAAGCACAGTTGCCAGAAAAAATATGCCATATAAATGCTGAAAATAGTCATTTTTCGCCATACGTTGACCTTGTAGACATTGTTTGCCCAGTTTTTTTGGTTGCAGCCACTGAGGCCAGAAAAAATTAAACCAGTAGGGTTTGCACCCTAGTTTGTAACGGTGGCGGAGGGAGGAGGACGCTAAAGGACAGCTGTGTGTGGAGTCATGAGGCTTGAAGAGAAGGACAGCTGCATAGAAGTCAGAACAAGTCTTCCGGCGTGCAGTAACCCTCTGAGATCCACCCCTCATTCATTTTAATAAAGGTCAGGTAATCGACACTTTTGTGACCTAGGCGAGTTCTCTTCTCAGTTACAATCCCTCCTGCTGCACTGAAGGTCCTTTCTGAGAGCACACTTGAGGCTGGGCAAGACAAGAGGTTCATGGCAAATTGTGACAGCTCTGGCCACAGATCAAGCCTGCGCACCCAGTAGTCCAGGGGTTCATCGCTCCTCAGAGTGTCGATATCTGCAGTTAATGCCAGGTAGTCCGCTACCTGCCGGTCGAGGCGTTCTTTGAGGGTGGATCCAGAAGGGTTGTGGCGCTGCCTTGGACAGAAAAACATTTGCATGTCTGATGTTACAGACCGGCCAAAGGGCTTTGTCCTTGCAGGTGTGCTCGTGGCAGGATTACTGGCACCTCTGCCCCTGGAATGTTGATGAGTTCCTGAAGTGACATCACCCTTAAAAGCATTGTACAACATGTTTTGCAGGCTGGTTTGTAAATGCCGCATCTTTTCGGACTTGTGGTATGTTGGTAACATTTCTGACACTTTATGCTTGTACCGAGGGTCTAGTAGCGTTGCGACCCAGTACAGGTCCTTCTCCTTAAGCCTCTTGATACGGGGGTCCTTCAACAGGCATGCCAGCATGAAAGACCCCATTCTCACAAGGTTGGATGCAGAGCTATCCATCTCCGCTTCCTCATTATCAAGGACTGCATCATCCACGGTCTCCTCCCCCCAGCCACGTACAAGACCAGGGGTCCCCAAAAGGTCACCACTAGCCCCCTGGGAAGCCTGCTCCTGTTGGTCCTCCTCCTCCTCCTCCACAAAGCCACCTTCCTCCTCTGACTCCACTTCTGGCACCTCTCCCTGCGTTGCAGCAGGTGCCTGGGTTCGTTCTGGTGATTGCGACCATAAATCGTGCGCTTCCAGCTCCTCGTCACGCTGGTCTACAGCCTCATCTGTCACTCGTCGCACGGCACGCTCCAGGAAGAAAGCGAAGGGTATTAGGTCGCTGATGGTGCCTTCGGTGCGACTGACCATATTTGTCACCTCTTCAAAAGGTCGCATGAGCCTTCAGGCATCGCGCATAAGCACCCAGTAACGGGGGAAAAAAATCCCCAGCTCTGCAGATCCAGTCCTACCACCCAGTTCAAAAAGGTACTCGTTGACGGCCCTTTGTTGTTGCAGCAGACGTTCCAACATAAGGAGCGTTGAATTCCAGCGAGTCTGGCTGTCAGAAATCAAACGCCTGACTGGCATGTTGTAGCGCTGCTGAATGTCAGCAAGGCGTGCCATGGCTGTGTAGGAACGTCTGAAATGGGCCGACACCTTTCTGGACTGGGTGAGAACGTCCTGGAATCCTGGGTACTTGGAGACAAAACGTTGGACTATTAAATTTAACACATGTGCCATGCAGGGCACATGTGTTAAATTTCCCAGTCTCAACGCTGCCAACAGATTGCTTCCATTGTCACACACCACTTTTCCGATCTGCAGTTGGTGTGGGGTCAGCCACCGATCGGCCTGTGACTGCAGAGATGACAGGAGTACAGATCCGGTATGGTTTTTGCTTTCCAGGCACGTCATCCCCAAGACAGCGTGACAACGGCGTACCTGGCACGTCGAATAGCCTAGGGGGAGCTGGGGGTGCACAGGTGTGGAGGAGGAGAAGGAGGACCCAGCAGCAGAGTAAGAAGAAGAAGAGGAAGAAGACTAGGTAGAGAGCGATGGAGGAGTAGAGGTGGTGGCAGAACCGCGTGCAATCCGTGGCGGTGACACCAACTCCACTGTTGTTGTTGTTGTTGAGCTACCCATTCCCTGCTTCCCATTCCCAGCCATTACCAAGTTCACCCAGTGGGCAGTGTAGGTGACATACCTGCCCTGACCATGCTTGGAGGACCATGCGTCAGTAGTCATATGGACCTTTGGCCCAACACTAAGTGACAGAGATGCGGTAACTTGGCTCTGCACATGTTGGTACAGGTGTGGTATTCCCTTTTTAGAAAAAAAATTGCGGCTGGGTACCTTCCACTGCGGTGTCCCAATTGCTACAAATTTGCGGAAGGCCTCAGAGTCCACCAGCTGGTATGGTAAAAGCTGGCGGGCTAAGAGTGCAGACAAGCCAGCTGTCAGACGCCGGGCAAGGGGGTGACAGTCAGACATTGGCTTCTTACGCTCAAACATGGCCTTCACAGAAACTTGGCTGGTGGCAGATGACTGGGAATGGGAACAGGTGGTCAAGGTGGAAGGCGGAGTGGAGGGTGGTTCAGATGGGTCAAGGAGAGCAGAGGTAGAGCAGTAAGATGCTGAACCAGAAGGAGTGTGGCTTTTAGTTTGCCTGTTGCCTTTGAGGTGTTGCTCCCAAAGTGCTTTGTGCTTGCCGCTCATGTGCCTTCGCATAGAAGTTGTACCTATGTGGCTGTTGGGCTTACCAAGGCTCAGTTTCTGACTGCACTCATTGCAAATTACAATGCTTTTGTCAGAGGCACACACATTAAAAAAATCCCACACTGCTGACTTTTTGGAAGTGTGCGATCTGGCGGTAACAGTAGAAGTTGGCGGCATTGGCGGCAATGGCGGGTGCGTTGGCTGGCTGAACACAGGTGCCGATACATGTTGTTGCCCTACTGATCCCTGCGGGCTGTCCTCCCTGCTTCTTCTAAGTCTTATTCTCCTACTGCCTCTCTGACTCTCCGTCTCTCCATCTGAACTACCCTCCTCTTGCTCTCTTCTACTAGGCACCCACAAAACATCAATCTCCTCATCATCATTCTCCTCAGATGCATCAATTTCTTCTGACACATCACAGAAGGAAGCAGCAGCGGGGACCTCCTCCTCATCACTCATCATTATGTCCATCTCTGTCGTGTTCTCTGCCAGAATTAAATCTGGTGTAACGTCCTCATCTCCTTCATCTTCTTCTGCCAATAATGGTTGCGCATTACTCAGTTCAAGAAACTCATGGGAAAATAACTCCTCTGACTCCAGTGAAGAAGGGGCACCGGTGGTGGAGGAAGTGTTACGTGGGGTGGCCATAGCAGTGGAGGATGAGGAGGATGTTGTGGTAAAGTTAGAAACGGTAGAGGATGGGGTGTGCTGTGTAAGCCAGTCAACTACCTCTTCAGCATTTTGGGAGTTCAGGGTCATTGGCTTTTTAAAACTGGGCAATTTGCTAGGGCCACAGGATTGCATAGCAGCACGGCCCCTAGCACGGCCTCTGCGTGGCGGCCTGCCTTTGCCTGGCATTATTTTTAAAAAAACAACAACAACAAAAACTCAGTTGGTTTTTCTGGAAACGATAATACACACAGCTAGATGGCGGTTTGAAGAAAACACTGTGCAAATAATGCCTACAAGGTCAACGTATACACAGCGGTGGATACGGATTACGTAAAATATAAGAATGCTGCTTGAAAAAAAGTAACTCAAGTGGTTTTTCTAGAGACGATAATATTATCAATATTTAGACAAAATGTGAACAAGCTCACACAGCTAGATGGTGGTTTGAAGAAAACACTGTGCAAATAATGCCTACAAGGTCAACGTATACACAGCGGTGGATACGGATTACGTAAAATATAAGAATGCTGCTTGAAAAAAAGTAACTCAAGTGGTTTTTCTAGAGACGATAATATTATCAATATTTAGACAAAATGTGAACAAGCTCACACAACTAGATGGCGGTTTGAAGAAAACACTGTGCAAATAATGCCTACAAGGTCAACGTATACACAGCGGTGGATACGGATTACGTAAAATATAAGAATGCTGCTTGAAAAAAAGTAACTCAAGTGGTTTTTCTAGAGACGATAATATTATCAATATTTAGACAAAATGTGAACAAGCTCACACAGCTAGATGGCGGTTTGAAGAAAACACTGTGCAAATAATGCCTACAAGGTCAACGTATACACAGCGGTGGATACGGATTACGTAAAATATAAGAATGCTGCTTGAAAAAAAGTAACTCAAGTGGTTTTTCTAGAGACGATAATATTATCAATATTTAGACAAAATGTGAACAAGCTCACACAGCTAGATGGCGGTTTGAAGAAAACACTGTGCAAATAATGCCTACAAGGTCAACGTATACACAGCGGTGGATACGGATTACGTAAAATATAAGAATGCTGCTTGAAAAAAAGTAACTCAAGTGGTTTTTCTAGAGACGATAATATTATCAATATTTAGACAAAATGTGAACAAGCTCACACAGCTAGATGGCGGTTTGAAGAAAACACTGTGCAAATAATGCCCACAAGATCAACGTATACACTACTACAGCGGTGGATACGGATTACGTAAAATATATTATGGCTGCTTGAAAAAAGTCACTCCGGTGTTTTTTCTGGAGACGGTAATATTATGGATATTTAGACAGAATGTGAACAAGGTCACACAGCTAGATGGCTGTTGGTTGAATAACACACTGGGCAAAAAATGCCTACAGGGCAAATAATGCCTAAAAGGTCAACTTATACACTACTACAGCGATGGATACGGATTACGTAAAATTTATTATGGCTGCTTGAAAAAAGTCACTCCGGTGTTTTTTCTGGAGACGGTAATATTATGGATATTTAGACAGAATGTGAACAAGGTCACACAGCTAGATGGCTGTTGGTTGAATAACACACTGGGCAAAAAATGCCTACAGGGCAAATAATGCCTAAAAGGTCAACTTATACACTACTACAGCGATGGATACGGATTACGTAAAATTTATTATGGCTGCTTGAAAAAAGTCACTCCGGTGTTTTTTCTGGAGACGGTAATATTATGGATATTTAGACAGAATGTGAACAAGGTCAAACAGCTAGATGGCTGTTGGTTGAATAACACACTGGGCAAAAAATGCCTACAGGGCAAATAATGCCTAAAAGGTCAACTTATACACTACTACAGCGATGGATACGGATTACGTAAAATTTATTATGGCTGCTTGAAAAAAGTCACTCCGGTGTTTTTTCTGGAGACGGTAATATTATGGATATTTAGACAGAATGTGAACAAGGTCACACAGCTAGATGGCTGTTGGTTGAATAACACACTGGGCAAAAAATGCCTACAGGGCAAATAATGCCTAAAAGGTCAACTTATACACTACTACAGCGATGGATACGGATTACGTAAAATTTATTATGGCTGCTTGAAAAAAGTCACTCCGGTGTTTTTTCTGGAGACGGTAATATTATGGATATTTAGACAGAATGTGAACAAGGTCACACAGCTAGATGGCTGTTGGTTGAATAACACACTGGGCAAAAAATGCCTACAGGGCAAATAATGCCTAAAAGGTCAACTTATACACTACTACAGCGGTAGTAAAATAAAAAAAAGTAAAATAAAAAAAAAATGAATATTAAAAAAAAAAAATTACAGTTGGTGCTGCTGAACTACTAGGAGCAGCAGATTAGCACACCAGTCCCACTCCCCAACACTGCTAGACTAATAGCACTGGGCTCTTATAGTAGTAGTAGTAGTAGTAGTAGTAGTAGTAGTAAAACAACAAAAAAATAAATAAAAGCAGTCCTTACAAGGACTACTGTTATTGCAGCAGTCAGCAGATGAGATCAGAAGCAGGACAGCTGCCCACTGCAGCTACATACAGAGCACTGCAGTAGAAGGTAGATTACTAGCCAGCAAAGCTACCTAAGCTTAAATGTCCCTCAAACCCCTGCAGACTTCTGTCCCTCCAATAACAGAGCAGTATCAAAACGATTACTAGCCAGCAAACTTTCAACTGTCCCTGAAATCACTAACAGGCAGCAGCTCTCTCCCTACACTATCTCTTCAGCACACACAGGCAGAGTGAAAAAAACGCTGCAGGGCTTCGGTTTTTATAGGGAAGGGGAGTGGTCCAGGGGAGAGCTTCCTGATTGGCTGCCATGTACCTGCTGGTCTGGGGTGAGAGGGCAAAAAAAAGCGCCAACAATGGCGAACCCAAAATGGCGAACGTCGCGCGACGTTCGCGAACTTCCGGCGAGCGCGAACACCCGATGTTCGCGCGAACAAGTTCGCCGGCGAACAGTTCGCGCCATCTCTATGGGAGAGACAGACAAATGGACCTTGCTGTATGTCTCATAATGGTGCCAATTTCATTTAGTCTGTCATATACCCAATACCACAGAACTGCACCACCTACTACTGCAGTAGCTGCATGATTCTGCCATATGTATCTATTAATGTCTATAATCTGTATCTAGTAATCTATAATGTATCTATTAATAGTATGTACATTATGCCATTATACTGAGCTGTATTTGATATAGATAGATAAATAGATGATAGATAGATAGATAATAGATAGATATATGATAGATAGATAGATAGATAGATAGATAGAGATAAATAGATAGAGAGAGATGTAGAGAGAGAGAGAGAGAGCAAGATAGAGACGTAGCAAGAGAGAGAGAGAGAGAGAGAGAGAGAGAAATAGATGATAGATAGATAGATAGATAGATAGAGACACAGAGATAGAGAGAGATGATATATAGAGATAGAGAGAGACAGACAGAGAGAGAGAGAGAAAAATAGATGATAGATAGAGATAAATAGAGAGAGAGAGAGAGAGAGAGAGAGAGATGATAGATAGATAGATAGATAGATAGATAGATAGATAGATAGATAGATAGATAGAGACACAGAGAGAGAGAGAGAGAGAGATAGATGATAGATAGAGATAGCGAGGGAGAGCGATAGAGAGAGAGAGAGGATAGATGATAGATTAGATAGATAGATAGATAGATAGATGATAGATAGATAGAGTAGATAGAGATAAATAGATAGAGAGAGATGTAGAGAGAGAGAGAGAGCAAGATAGAGACGTAGCAAGAGAGAGATAGAGAGAGAGAAATAGATGATAGATAGATATATAGATAGATAGATAGAGACACAGAGAGAGAGATAGATGATAGATAGAGATAGAGAGAGACAGACAGACAGAGAGAGAGAGAGAAAAATAGATGATAGATAGAGATAAATAGAGAGAGAGAGAAAGAGAGAGCGAGAGAGAGAGATGATAGATAGATAGATAGATACAGTAGATAGAGATAGAAAGAGAGAGGGAGAGAGATGCCTGTAATGCTGTTTGATTGTGTGTGATGCGAATATTAGTTTAAAATACACAAAAGCCATGAATATCTTGTAAATTATATCCTTACAAACGGTGAGTTCTGATGTCATCAGTTATAAACGGTGAGTTCTGATGTCATTTCTGTCACATGACTCACTGAAACTTGTGTATTATAATAAATAAAGTACCCCCAGTTGCAAATTATGAGGATATTAGAAGTAACCTCGGAGTTCCATTACCTGTATAAAAACACTCGGCCTTCAGCCTCGTACTTTTATATGGTCATGAAACTCCTCGGTAACTTATAATATCCTTATAATTTACAAGAAGGGGTACTTTATTCACTATATTATTATAGTATGGCATTGTTATTGAGTGTACAAATGTATAATTACACTCACGGGCAGCTCCTGATGTGTTGCAGAACTTCAACTCCCAGCACCTGTATACCAGCAACGCTTTGTATAATGTAATCTAAAACTAACCAATAGCTGAGCCATTCCATGGCCAGGGTGGAAGTTACCATAGCATAAAGTTAGTGTGTCCTCTGATACAAATATAACACAGGCCACTTAGTGATTGTCCCTATGGGAGCTGCACAACAGAACTCCTGGCACAAGTGTAGGGAAGTGGGGAATAGAATTGGAGTAGAAATATGGGGACATTTAAACAAAGGTCGGGAACTTGGCACTGGGAGAAGGAAACACACAATACGTCTCCCTGCATCAACAAATAGGGGGTTCAACAGGACCTGTAACCTATAGCAACGAATCAGATCATTGCTTCCTTTATTCTGACTGCTCAAAAAGTGTTAAAGTGGACTGCTGGTTGGTTGATATAGGATATATAGTATATTAAATGATTATATTTCATATTAGAGAAAGCTGACTTTAGCTGTTGATGGGACACAGCTCAGAGCATGGTAATACTTTGTGGCCCCCGCCTCATCACCTTCCCACAATGCACTAATCATTTATTTGCACACGGCTGCTTTCCGATTGGACAAGAGATGCATCTGTATCCTGACCAGTGAGAAAACAGTGCAAACACAGAAAAGGTGGTGTGAAATGGAGATGGGGCCCCAAAGCGCTACCATCATGTTTAAAGGAGAGTGAAAAGTTAAACGTAAGTAAGCTTTATCAGAAAGGTCTATATAAATACACCAGTAAACCCTCAAAGTAATGCTGCTCTGAGTCCTCTGTCAAAAGAAACAGCACATTTCTTTCCTTCTATTGTGTACTCATGGGCTTCTGTATCAGACTAACTGTTTTCAGCTTAAACCTCCAGGGCTAGGGCTTGAGCATGCTCAGTTTGCTCCTCTCTCCCTCCCTGCTGTAATCTGAGCCCAGAGCTATGAGTGAGCAGGGAGAGACTCAGGCAGGACGTGATGTCACACCAAGCTAATATGGCAGCTGCTATCCTAAACAAACAGACAGTGTCTAAAGCTGTTTGCTCAGTTATGGTAAAGCATTCTGCAGAATAAATATAGTCTTATATCTTGTACTATTGTGGCTTATCTATTGGCAATAAACTGCTCCCGTAGCTTTCCTCTTCCTTTAAGGCCCCATTTATTGTTAATTGGGCTTTGTTTTCATATTGACTTTTCTCCCCCAGTAAAACACACCAAGGATATGCCCAGGCGGCCAACGCTGACACCACCCTGCGCTTCCAGCTGGCAGAGAAGGAGCAGACTTTGATCTTATCACAGGAGACTATTCAGGTGAGGGTTCCTTTAACAAATCACAATTATATATATATATATATATATATATATATATATATATATTTGCAATAAAGGCATCCAACAAAGTTTTTATATTAAAAGAACCAGTCACTATGGTAATTTCATACCCCTACAGTAACCTTCCTGTGCTGATGGCAAAATCTCCCTTCCTTCAATCTGCACTGACCTTGAATATATATTGCTGATTGTTGTAGTTATTGTAGTCCCTAGTAAAGTACCTCATATCAGGAAAATAACTCTGGTTTCTTAGACAGATCATCAGTTCATATCATTTGTTTCATAGTCACTCTTTGTACTTTTCCCTGTACTTCTGTATATTTTATACAGGTATAGGATCCCTTATCCGGAAACCCGATATCCAGAAAGCTCTGAGTTACGGAATGGCTGTCTCCCATAGACTCCATTTTATCTAAATAATCCAAATTTTTAAAAATGATTTCCTTTTTCTCTGTAATAATAAAACAGTAGTTTGTACTTGATCCCAACTAAGATATAATTAATCCTTATTGGAAGCAAAATCAGCCTATTGGCTTTATTTAATGTTTATATGATTTTCTAGTAGACTTAAGGCATGAATATCCAAATTACGGAAGGATCCATCATCTGGAAAACCCCAGGTGCCGAGCATTCTGGATAACAGGTCCCATACCTGTACTTTACCGCATCTCTGATTTCTGTACCTGGAATCCCAGAATTCTTCCCAAAATTCACCATCACGACATTTTCCCCCTGGTATTTTCTACCACAGAATAGAATTTCTCAAGGGTCGAACTGAGAATTTGAAAATCGAATTGAGAATTTTTTTGTGGTCAAAATTTTCAAACTGAATTAGGGAGTTATTCAAATTCGATTCGAGTTTTTAAAAAAAATTCTAATTAGATTTTTGAGATTTATCACACTCTGGCTAAAAACTCGAATTTCACTATTCGCCACCTAAAACCTGCCGAATTGCTATTTAAGTCAATGGGGGAATCCGATTCCCCCCATTTAATTCAGCGGAGTTTTAAAAAATATTTTTTTTTTTTTAAATAAATTTCAATTGGTCGAATTTATGGGAGTTTAGGGAGGTTTTTAAAAACTCACATGAATTTAAAATTCAACCTTTGATAAACGCGCCTCCCCATGTTGTTAATTCCGGGCAGATTCTGCAGGCGAAGTTGCGGCGGCTGGAGCAGCTCCTTCTGTTGAAGAATGTCCGCATTGATGATCTGACCCGGCGACTGCAAGAACTGGAGAAGAAATGACACAATCCTCTGGTCACATTTATACGACATTATTTCCTTTTTATATTGTAATATAAGGGAATATGTTTGCTGTGTTGGTTGTTTAAGCTTGTATATATATATACTGTATATAGCTACCTGCAAGGGTTTTCTACACATTACTAAGCACATTTAGGTAACATGGGATACAGGGTGAAACATTAAAAGCACTTTGTATAACATATGTGAAATCCAATTGACATTAGTGCTGTAAAGTCTATCTCACAAGTTATTCAGGCTCTCTTTATCACAGTGTGTGTCATTAGCAGCAAAGGCCACTAGGGGGAGACCTAAGAAATGACTTGTTTGCAGACAAACTGTAAGAAGACTTTCCCCAACTGCCCCTTATGTGAGACTCCAGCAAAGAATTCAGCCAGTTAATACAGGGCAGCTGCCACTTGTAGTTGAACTGGAACATGAGCTCACACTATACACTGGCTGCTTTATGATGATGAGTTCAATTACAGATCTGTAGTTTAATAAAATGATATTGTTTTTTTTAGCATTTTATAATGGATTCTCCTTCCTATTTCTTTACAATTTCACTTTGAATATCTCTCTTCAAAAGTCCAACACGCACCAAGTTCTACAGACAACACAAATCTCATTGGTTACATTCCTGCACTCATCACAATCTAGTCACTTAGATAATACACCCCCATTATAGGTTAAAAGACATCTCCTGTCTCTGTACGGGAATAGCTATGGGTGGGAGCTCCCAACTGTACAGGGGGGGGGGTCTGATTCTTAAAACAGCACTCGCTGCATTGTCAGCTGCCCCTCATACTACAGGCACTGGAGATAATTAGATTTCCACTGATCACAGACAAACATGTCAAGTCTGTTACACGTGTGTAAATCATCTGCTGCTGGAAAAATATTACAACATGCGCTCTGCTGCCCGGGGTCGTGGGTCGGACACTTCTGGGAAGGGACGTGTGTCTCATCAAATATACTGTAGCAATTCAACTTGGAATTTATTTCCATAATTAAATGGGAATTTCTATGAATATGCTGTGTCCTCTGCATCCAACTCCTTCCCTATATACAGTCATGAGTCACAGCTGTATCAGGAATAAGCCTCACACATACACAGCAGCCTATAGAATAGGAGCCACTACACTCATAAATAGGAAGAGTAACCTTTAGCTACTGGAAGAAATCAGTATAACGGATAATGTAACCCCTACTGTAAATGATAAGGATATTAGAAGTCACTGAGGGGTTGTTCTGTGACCATATAAAGGCACAAGGCTGCAGGCTGAGTTATACAGGGAACTCTGAGTATCACTCATGTATTATAAGGGATAATGTACCCCCTACTGTAAATGATAAGGATATTAGAAGTCACTGAGGGGTTGTTCTGTGACCATATAAAGGCACAAGGCTGCAGGCTGAGTTATACAGGGAACCCTGAGTATCACTCATGTATTATAAGGGATAATGTACCCCCTACTGTAAATGATAAGGATATTAGAAGTCACTGAGGGGTTGTTCTGTGACCATATAAAGGCAAATAACCCAAAAAACAATAAATGCAACCTCCTGTGCGGGTAATTAAAGGGGTGGTTCACATTTGAGTTAACTGCCAGTATGATGTAGAGAGGGGTATTCTATTTGAAATTGGTTTTCATTTTTTATTATTTAAGGTTTTTGACTTATTTCGCTTTTTATTCAGCAGCTCTCCAGTTTGCGATTTCAGCCATTTGGTTGCTAGGGTCCAAATTCCCCTAGCAACCATGCATTGATTTGAATAAGAGACTGGAATATGAATAGGCCTGAATAGAAAGATGAGGAATAACAAGTAGCAGTAATAATAACAATACATGTGTAGCCTTACAGAGTATTTGCTTTTAGAGGGGGTCAGTGAAAGCTGGAGAGAGTCAGAGACCAGTGCATCACGTGCTGCTCAAGCAAAGTAACTCGCCAGACTAAATGTGCAACAGGCTGCCCAGATGTACAGCAACCGCTGGGAATTATGGGAGTTGCAGTCTATGCGAGGGCACTGGTAGAAAGCCTCTAGGCAGTGACGTCAATAACACAACAGCCAATAAGGAGAGGCGGGGGAGCGGGATGGCGCGTAGGGCTCAGAAGCGGTGTAAGGAGTAAGTGGGCGGGGTTATGAAATAGTTTCTCCAATGCTGAGTCGCGGCTCGGAGTGGTGGGCGGTGCTAGGGAGCTGGCGCTTGGTGGCTAGAGTGTGAGACGCAATGCACAAGTTCAGTCTGAGGCCGGGACTGGAGACGAGTGGTTGTATAGGAAATAGCTACGTCCGTGGGAGAGAGAACCGATTTGACAGGTGAGTGGGATTCTGTGGGACACAAGCAATAGAGCGATTTTTTGTCGCAATGTTCCATTCGCCGTCATTCCCCGGGACTGAGACTGTACAGCGAGTGTGAGTGGGACACCTGTGGGCTCGTGGGTCTGTATAGAGAGTAATAATAGAGAGTAATAATGCGGCTCATTCCCCTGAGGTGTTTTATTATTGCTCCTCCTCCTTTTCTATAGTCACTGGTCACGTGGGGCTGTTTCCTGGCTCTGCCTTATGTGTCATACACCTGTCTGTCCTTGTAATGGTTATGGACTCACCCACTGAGCTTACACTCTAATGCACCCCATATACTCTATACAAGGGACTCGTCCACCGAGCTTACACTCCAATGCACCCCATATACTCTATACAAGGGACTCGCCCACAGAGCTTGCACTCTAATGCACCCCATATACTCTATACAAGGGACTCGCCCACTGAGCTTGCACTCTAATGCACCCCATATACTCTATACAAGGGACTCGCCCACTGAGCTTGCACTCTAATGCACCCCATATACTCTATACAAGGGACTCGCCCACTGAGCTTGCAGTCTAATATACAGTGCAAACTGTGGCATAGAGCAGAAGGCACTGATCCCGGGAGGTTGCAGTCTGATGCACAGGGCTGGTGCTGGTGGAGTCTTCAGTACATAATAATGGGCATTAATGGTTAGTGCCAGGCTGGTGGGCGTCACATACTGTGGGATTTATGTTCATGTTTTGGCTACTTGCCCTGTGTCCTCTGCTTGCTGCCGGCTTCTACATATGCACTGGTTAAAGGGGATATAAACCCAACGACACGTTGTCTAATGTAACAAAATCTAATGCTAGGCATCTTTACAATACAATACACAATACAATATTCAGTGCAATAAACCTTCAGTTACACATTTCAGCTTTCTGTTCCCCTTTATCTCAATGGCTCAGTACAGACATCATAGTATTACACTCAGCTCACGGGTTATCCATATAAATGTCTCCCTAGAGCCCAATTTCATCTTGTTTGTCTGACCCCACAGCTACGCAGCAGTTTATTCATATCAACTGCATAAAGATTCTGAAACAAATGTTTCCCCCCAGTGAAAGACTCGTGCATACAAACCCCCTTCTGTTTCTGCTGTTACTTGTCCTTTAATTAGGCAGGTCTGGTACATACAGAAATGATAAGAAGCTGAACACCGTGTTACACTGGTTAGAATTAAATACTAGTGGCTGGGTGACTACACGTCAGGGCCACCATCAGAAATCACAGGGCTCCGTGCGACCCTCCCCAGAGCCTGCTCACCCCACTGTTGGCCATTGCCCCCCCCCAGTACAAGTTAAAGAACAAACATGCTTTGGTTGCCAGCCCCCCCCCCTCCAAATTAACAAATCATTGGTGGCCAGGGGGTATGAAAAAGAAAACACAACGTTGGGGTTCAGTGGTTCTTTAAATTTCAGCAGGTGGCCTTCTTCATTCTTTTCCATTGTTCGCTCTCCTCCATCCTGGTCCTCTTCGATCTCCTCTGTCCCGGTCTACTTTGCTCTTCTCCATTGCGGTCTTCTTCCATCTTCTCCTTTGCAGTGTTCTTTGCTCTTCTCCATCTTGGTCTTCTTCGCTCTTCTCCATTGCGGTCTTCTTCGCTCACCTCCATCCGGGTCTTCTTCGCTCTCCTCCATCCCGGTCCTCTTTGCTCTCCTCTGTCCCGGTCTACTTTGCTCTTCTCCATCGTGGTCTTCTTTGCTCTTCTCCATTGCGGTGTTCTTCACTCTTCTCCATCACGGTGTTCTTTGCTCTTCTCCTTTGTGGTCTTCTTTGCTCTTCTTCCTTGAGGTCTTCTTTGCTCTTCTCCTTTGCAGTGTTCTTCTTCTTTGCTCTTCTCCATCTTGGTCTTCTTCGCTCTTCTCCACCGCGGTCTTCTTTGCTCTTCTCCATTGCGGTCTTCTTCGTTGTTTTCTGACACTTCTTGTGCAGCACACCCTGGCCCTCCTTAGAATCCCAAATCCCCAGCACCTGGGACAACAGTCACCCCTCCTGATAGTGGCCCTTCTACACATCAACATACGTTTTGCTCTGACTCTGTACATCGTTTACAGAAATTGAAATTCAATTATTTTAAAGGGTAACTAAAGTCTGAGTAATAACTGGGCCCTCCCTCCCAAACTGCACCACTGGAGACCCCCTAATTGTGACCATTTGCTGTACCATATCTGCATCAGCTCCTGTCAGAAGATTACAGTCAAGTGAACCTGAAGTGGTGTGAGATGGTGCCTGTGCTCCTCTGCTTTCCCAATCAAGGTACAACCAGTGGTTACAATTAGAGGGTCTCCATTATCTGCAGAGCCAAAGCAAAGCTTGTTTTGATCTCTGCCCATGAGGGGAGGTGGCATTGGCTCTTTAGTTTTGGTGATTGCTTTATAGTGTCCTTTCCCTAGAGCCTCTGCCCAACCCTTTCCCTAGAGCCTCTGCCCAACCCTTTCCCTAGAGCCGCTACCTAACCCGACCTGCAGGGGGCTTACTTTGTTCTGACCTAAGAACCACAACAATTCTGATGAAAACCCGGTGCTGCTTTTCTGCATATTAATGGAATTCCTTACTGTACTAACAGCCCATTTGGGTCCAGTGAGTCTATTCCATCTCTTTCATTCTGCAGCCTCTGTTTGTTGGGCCTGTGTAACTTGCTGACAGTGTGTGTGTGTGTGTCTTAGTTCTAATAAACTAGGAGCTGTCTCTTTAAATAAAGGGAAAGTGTTGCTAGTGCCATACATGTTCCCTGTGCTGTATTATGCCTGGAGTTGTGCTGGTGTGAGATCCATTATCTGGAAACCCTTTATTCAGAAAGATCAGAATTATGGAAAAGTCGTCTCCCATAGACCCCATTTTATCCAAATTATCCAAATGTTTAAAAATGATTTCCTTTTTCTGTGTAATAATAAAACAGTCGCTTTTACTTGATCCCAACTAAGATATAATTAATCTTTATTGGAGGCAAAACACTCCTATTGGCGTTATTTCATGTTTATATGATTTTCTTGTAGACTTAAGGTATGAAGATCCAAATTATGGAAAGATCCATTATCCGGAAAACCCCATGTCCCGAGCATTCTGGATAATGAGTCTCATACCTGTACAGCTGAATATCATGGAGTATTGGGTTTAACTCTTGTGTTTCCCAGAAGTGTTTGCTGCAACTTGTGTGCATTTGAGCAGACAAACATGGCCGCCCCCCATGTCTCTGCGGGGTCGTTTCAATAGGAGGTCTGGTGCGGGGTCACAGGAATCTGATTGCTGCTCTTAGGCAAGTAGGTCTCTGACAGGGGCTATAATTCACTTTACTTTTCCTTTCACTCTAAATTAATTCATTGTAGTTGATATTGCTTGGAAAATGTAAGGCTCTTATGGAATTAACTTCAGATGTTTGTCTCTCTGGGAAATGTCAACCTGGATATCTAATATGATTCATCCTATTTATTCATGATTTATCCGATTTATTTATGATTTATCCTATTTATTCATGATTTATCAGGCCAGACAGGCTGTGTTGGTTGCTCATGCTTGCGCTATTAGTTTAGTTTATGGGGCTTTATGAGCAAAGACATACAAGTAGATCCATTCAGTGGCTGATTATAAAACTTTTATTTTCTGGTATGGCAATGGTAACCCCTTAAATAAGGTCTGGAACTGGGGATCCTGATTCTGTGGTTAGATGCCTGGCATGGTTTCATGAGATTGGCCAATGTGGTGCCGTTGTTCAGAAAGGAATCCCCTTCTCATACTGTAAACTCTAGGCCTGTTAGTCTGACCTCTGTGGTAAGAGATGAGACATGTCTAGGGCAATGCTGAATATCAGTCCAACACTGTCACTCCTGCTTTTGCCAAGAACAATAGTACAGGTATGGGATCCGTTCTCTGGGAACCTGTTATGCGCAAAGCAACGAATTACAGGATTGCGGTCTCTCTTAAGGTGGCCATAGATGCAAAGATCCGCTGGTTTGGTGACATCACCAAACGAGCTGATCTTTCCCTTAACGAGCACGGCTATATCGGGGGTAATCTGAACGTTCGGCCATATCCTTAATTCGTACAATAGGATCTGTGCGTCTGTGGCCAGTTTAAGACTCAATTTTAATCAAATCATTGGCAGGATCAGAGGGGGGTGGTAATTGTACTGGGATTCAGTCATTACTGGAGCCGGACATTAAGGAGAAGCTCATTATAGAGCCATTCTAATGAGGGCAAATGCTGATGCTTTTCATTGGATAAAGGTTTAGTTCTAACGTCACTAGCAAATGGTTTCTCTTGCCCTCGAAAGCCTCATTTTAGGTCCAGTGTGACCTTTATATTATGGTTCCGACTTTTGGGGGGTTATTTATAGGGATGCACTGAATCCAGGATTCGGTTTGGGATTCGGCCTTTTTCAGCAGGATTCGGATTCGGCCGAATCCTTCTGCCCTGCCGAACCGAATCCGAACCCTAATTTACATATGCAAATTAGGGGCGGAGAGGAAATTGCTTGACTTTTTGTCACAAAACAAGGAAGTTAAAAATGTTTTCCCCTTCCCACTCCTAATTTACATATGCAAATTAGGGTTCGGATTCGGTTCAGTACTCGGCCAAATCCTTCGCCAAGGATTCGGGGGTTCGGCCGAATCCAAAATAGTGGATTCGGTGCATCCCTAGTTATTTAACAAAATCCGAATCTTTCGGATTTTTTTTTTTTTTTTAAATATAAAAAGTTTGACCAAAGTAGAATCCACGATTTGACCTTATTCATTATTAAAATAAAGTTCAATTGAATCACCTAGGGTAAATACCCGATGAAATCGAGCGAAAACCCAAATTGCTCGGGTTTTTTTGCGGGTTTTTTCCAGAAAAGCCAGAACTTTTCGGATTTTTGCCCAAAATTCTAATGCTAATTCAAGCGCAGTCCACAGAAATGGCAAAATATGATAGAGACCTCTGCCATTGACTTATACACAACCTCAGCCGCTCTGAGATGGAGGATTTTCGGATTCAGACTATAATAAATCTCGAATACTTTTGAGTTAAAAAAAAAAAAAAATACATTTTATTTATATATATATATATATATATATATATATATATATATATATATATATATATATTCCACAAGAGCCATTAATATCCTGTAAATTATATTCTTATAAATAATGCTAGTTGATGTCATTGGTTATAATCAGAGCTTAGTGATGTCATTTCTGTCACATGACTCCCTGAATTTTGTGTATTATAATAAATAAAGTCCCCCCTCTTGTAAAATATGAGGATATTAGAAGTCACCTCGGAGTTCCATGACCTGTATAAAAACACTCCTCGGTAACTTATAATATCCTTATATTTTATAAGAGGGGATACTTTATACACAATGTATATATTCTCCTTCACTATCATTTTGTTTTATTTTTATTGCAGGACCTACAATTACAGGAGGATGAGAACCTTCTGATCCAATCGGACCCTACTCTCACACAATCAATGGCGGCCGCTAAAAAGGGTGAGACCTGGATTGTTTGGCTTGTTGCTCTTCCAGACACCCCTCTGAATTAAGTATAAAAAGAATAGGTCATACATGGAAATAGCAGATTTAAAGAGCCCCCCCCCCCATGTTGGGCTTTTCTTTAGTAGGCTTTGCTTTGCCTTTATTCCTCTATAATTCTCAGGAGCCGCCAATAACCTGTAATATATATATTTAAATTCTGCTACATGGGACTATTGTTTCCTACTCTGCAGTTTAAATATATAATATATATAAATGTGCTGCTGTTGTGCAGGGGAAGCCATTCATACTAGACTTGGGCAGTGGGGCACTCACTTCCATAGCAGATGAGCAGCTGGGTACAGGGCATTGCTTTTATTTCTTACTGAAGAGGGTAAAAAAGGAATCCAAAGCTATTCTGTAAAGACCTGCAGAATGAAAAGCTTTTTTTTTTTCTCGAGCTAAAATAGGCATTTCATTGCCAAGAAATTTTTAAGAGACCGATAAAACAGATGCAGCTTTAACTGTAAAAATATATATTACTTGCCCTTTAAATATAGTGTACCCCTCTGGTGTAAGGTATAGGAATATTAGTCACTTACCTGTATAACTCAGCCTGCAGCTTTGTGCCTTTATATGGTCACAGAACAACCCCTCAGTGACTTCTAATATCCTTATCATTTACAGTAGGGGGTACATCATCCCTTATAATACATGAGTGATACTCAGAGTTCCCTGTATAACTCAGCCTGCAGCCTTGTGCCTTTATATGGTCACAGAACAACCCCTCAGTGACTTCTAATATCCTTATCATTTACAGTAGGGGGTACATTATCCCTTATAATACATGAGTGATACTCAGCGTTCCCTGTATAACTCAGCCTGCAGCCTTGTGTCTTTATATGGTCACAGAACAACCCCTCAGTGACTTCTAATATCCTTATCATTTACAGTAGGGGGTACATTATCCCTTATAATACATGAGTGATACTCAGAGTTCCCTGTATAACTCAGCCTGCAGCCTTGTGTCTTTATATGGTCACAGAACAACCCCTCAGTGACTTCTAATATCCTTATCATTTACAGTAGGGGGTACATTATCCCTTATAATACATGAGTGATACTCAGAGTTCCCTGTATAACTCAGCCTGCAGCCTTGTGCCTTTATATGGTCACAGAACAACCCCTCAGTGACTTCTAATATCCTTATCATTTACAGTAGGGGGTACATTATCCCTTATAATACATGAGTGATACTCGGAGTTCCCTGTATAACTCAGCCTGCAGCCTTGTGCCTTTATATGGTCACAGAACAACCCCTCAGTGACTTCTAATATCCTTATCATTTACAGTCGGGGGTACATTATCCCTTATAATACATGAGTGATACTCGGAGTTCCCTGTATAACTCAGCCTGCAGCCTTGTGCCCCTCAGTGACTTCTAATTATTAGGATTGTTGGAAATAGACAAAAAGTCGCCCTGAGGATGTGTCTGAACTTCATAAACCAACACGGGATCAATGAATGGGTGTTTGGCTGAACATCAGACCCAGTCCTTGTCAAACGGGTCTCTGCATTATCAGATCAGTTTGTGGGTGTCCAAGTCTGTGTCCCAAATCTCGCTGTGCATGGCTGACTGAAAGCCTCACAGTCTCTAGCAGGTAGAAGAGAATAGAATCTTTTCCTAAGCACCACTTACCAGTGGAATCTGAGCCCACACTGCAATATTCTCATTTAATTCCTTCCCAGGCACTGGGCCCTGTGGTTCTTGCTGATCAATAACCTGCTCCCGATCTGACAGTGAATTCCCAGCGGGTGAGGCTGACCCACACAGTCATTAGGGCTCCATAGGGAGACACTCTATCTGCTCCAGCCAGTTAATTCACTCCCGTGGCTAATGAAGCACTAACACTGGTGCACTACAGACTGATGCATTGGGCTGCTTCATCTTGCTGTGTGACTAGCATATAAACAGCAGCACTGTCTTGCTTTATTGCAGAGATTCCAAATATATACTCGGGATCAGAGCAATAGTCTCAGCAGACAAAAAAAGCAAGGTCAGCTTATTTCTATTTACTGCACTGCAATTGAATTTAGGCCGCACTCACTTGTCTGCAATTTTGTTCCCGGGTGCACTTTTCCCACGTGTCCTTCCACACGGATGTAACTCTTGTTAGAAATTCAAACGGGCAGCACTCCGATTAAAATAAAAAGCCTTTATTTCTCACATGCAGGGCAACAGCAGAGCAACGTTTCGAGCCACCTGGCTCTTTATCAAGCTAATTAACATGTGTACATTTCCTCCTTTTATCCTAACACAACACAGCACCACCTAGTGCTTCATTAACATTGATACAGATAAAGAAACAATATATCACAAAAACGATACAAGACTTCACTTATCTTATTATAATGTTCCATTCTCTATGTAGCCACATTGTATCGAGATAAAAACTGTGAAAAAAGGGAAGGACATTAAAACAATGTTAAAACCATTAAGTTATCTAAAAACAGGAACCAAGTCATATTCCATGTTCAGTCCATTGGGTGACAGACTATCCAACTTCCGAATCCACCAGGCTTCTCTATAGAGGAGTTTTTTTAGGCGATTACCACCCCTTCTCATCCTTTGTACTGTCTCCACTATTTGGAATTTTAACTGATTAACAGCATGACCCATCTCAGTAAAATGTCTCGCAACGGGTTGTTCAATTTTTTTGTTTTTAATAGCCGATTTATGTTCCCTAATCCTATCCCTGGCCATACGTGATGTCTGTCCGACATATACCAAGCCACAGGGGCATTTAATTACATACACTACAAATGTAGTTGTACACGTATATTGGCCAGAGATAGGAATAGGGACTCCATTTCTCGGATGATAAATCACTTCACCTTTTTGAACATTGTTGCAACAATTACACATACAACAAGGAAAAGTACCTTTTTTAATTGGACGTAACACTGTCTGTTTACTTTTTATTTCTGAACCAATGTCAGCTTTGACTAGCATAGATCCAATAGTGCGAGCTTTCTTGTAAGACATCACTGGTGGATTTTGAAAGCTGGATATCTCCCCTAAATTTGTTTGTAAAACACTCCAATGTTTTTTTAAAATTTTTCCAATCTGACCACTCAATGTATTATATGTCGATACAAACGGAATTCTGGACATCTCTCGTTTAACTGTTTTAGTCAGTAAACTGTTTCTATCTAATTGATCCAATCTCTCTTTTTGACTTTGCACCACCTTTCTAGGGTATTTTCTACTTATAAATTTCTCAGTCATCTCCTCCATTCTTATTTGTGCCAGTCCCTCATCTGACACTATCCTTTTTACCCGAGACAATTGGGATTTGGGAAGTGAATTTTTTGTCTGGAGTGGATGAAAGGAAGAGAAATGTAAAAGAGTGTTTCGATCTGTCTTTTTGGTGAATAAGTCAGTTTGCAATTTGCCATCAGACATATAAACTTTGGTATCCAGGAAAGCTATCTCCTTTGGATCAACATGGACTGTAAACTTGATATATGTACACACTGAATTAATCTCCCAAACAAATTGATCAAGAGACGAACGGGGCCCCCTCCATAGCATGAAAATATCGTCAATAAAGCGCAACCACTTTAGACAATGCTTTTTGAACCACCAATTTGTGTAAATACATTTTTCTTCATATTTTCCCATGTAGATATTTGCATAGGAGGGGGCGACGTTCGACCCCATGGCCGTACCCCTAATCTGTAGAAAGAATTCATCCATAAACATGAAGTAGTTCCATCGTAAGATGATTTCAAGGCAATTTAGTACAAAATTTTTTTGGGCCCCATCAAGGGTCTCCTCTTGTTCCAGATACATGTGGACCGCCTCTACACCCCCATCATGTGGGATGGAGGTGTAGAGGCTCTCCACATCCAATGTAACCAGCCAGACCTCATCACTAGGCAATTCAATTATTTACTGCACTGCTGCAACTCTGTTACTGGTGTAGCTGTGCTAGTGGAAGAGATAAGGAGGATTGGGAAACCCATCTGATTGTGTGATGAATTGTCCCAATATGTTTCCTGTTCTAAAGGGGCGAAGCCTAAATCGTGCGGGGTTCGTTTTGCCGCAGGATTCGCTGAAGAGGGGGCGCACAACCACGTCCATTTCGATGAGCAGCTGCATGATTCTGTGGTTATGGTGTCCAAGGAAGATGATGGGAATTTCTTGGTCAAGGTCAGTCAGCAGCCCACGGTAGTTAACCCTTTTGTGACACTTTTTTTTAAAAAATTTTTATTTTTTTTGCAACAATGCAGTATATATATATATATAATATTTTAAATAAGACCAACTGCAAATTGTAAAAGGTGAAATTTCACTTTAAAATTGTGGCCACCTTTGGCTGAAAATGATACATCATTGATTCATGACCAAATGTTCGACGCCGAGTTGACTCCCTGATTTAATCTGGGTCCCATCTAGAGGAAACCCTGTCCTAGAAAGTCGTGTCCAATCTGTTATCCAGCACACTTTTGGCACAGTATATTGTCTTATATAATGTTACACTAGACTGTCTCTGCCAGCATAGCTTTATACTCTACAAGTTATGAGTAAAAGTAAGGGACTGTTCCTGCTGAATTGTGCTTAGTACAGGGGATACCTATGTACCATAGTTTTATGGGATCTCTCTGTACAGACTATGAGCAAACTTAGGGACTGTTCCTGCTGAATTGTGCTTAGTACAGGGAATACCTATGCTGCCATAGTTTTATGGGATCTCACTGTACAGACTATGAGCAAACTTAGGGACTGTTCCTGCTGAATTGTGCTTAGTACAGGGAATACCTATGCTGCCATAGTTTTATGGGATCTCTCTGTACAGACTATGAGCAAACTTAGGGGACTGTTCCTGCTGAATTGTGCTTAGTACAGGGAATACCTATGCTGCCATAGTTTTATGGGATCTCTCTGTACAGACTATGAGCAAACTTAGGGACTGTTCCTGCTGAATTGTGCTTAGTACAGAGAATACCTATACTGCCATAGTTTTATGGGATCTCTCTGTACAGACTATGAGCAAACTTAGGGACTGTTCCTGCTGAATTGTGCTTAGTACAGGGAATACCTATGCTGCCATAGTTTTATGGGATCTCTCTGTACAGACTATGAGCAAACTTAGGGGACTGTTCCTGCTGAATTGTGCTTAGTACAGGGAATACCTATGCTGCCATAGTTTTATGGGATCTCTCTGTACAGACTATGAGCAAACTTAGGGGACTGTTCCTGCTGAATTGTGCTTAGTACAGGGAATACCTATGCTGCCATAGTTTTATGGGATCTCTCTGTACAGACTATGAGCAAACTTAGGGGACTGTTCCTGCTGAATTGTGCTTAGTACAGGGGAATAACCATAGGATATGCCATTTTTAAGCCCAACCAAGTGGAGACTCCACTTCAGCTGTTCTGTATATACAGGGGCCAACCAGTAGCCTCTGGGGTATAAGAATAATTCAGTTTAGTGTTTCCATTGTTGTTTATCAAATACCTGTTGGGCCCTAGAGCCTCCTCCAAGGCAGTGACTGGAAGATGTGGCCCCTTGGGACTGGAGTCAATGAGAGGAGCCACTATACCTGCCCAATCTAATTCCTTTATGTCTCCCTATGCCCAGTAATTCCTTCTTTGTGCTCAGATTATTATCACTTGCTTGGCACTTGCTGTTAGGATTTGTCTCCTTTTGTTCCGTGTTCTTTTCAGCTCCGTGATGTGTTTGTTGCTATGGGCACAGGAGCAGCTATTATTAATTAAATGAAAGTTGTACAGCACCTATAGACGTCCAGAGGAAACCGATGCTTAAAAGCAGAGAGAGCTTAACTGGGCAAAGGGAGAGGCTATTGCTGGGCAGTGGCACATTCCTGGCTCCTAATCACTGGGCTGAACTGTAACACTGGAATAATAGAAGTGTCTTTTGTCTGAGCTGGTACCTCTGTGGCATGGCATTCACAGGGCAAACACATTGCCAAACGTTTTTAGACCCCTGCCTGTCCAACATCTTACTGCCAATGAGATACCACCCATATGTATAAATACAAATATACAGAGAAGGAATGTTCTGGGCACACAATAAGCTATACCCTCATACTGTACTGTCTAAGGGAATCAATATGGCACCTCCTCCTCCCATATGTATAAATACGAATATACAGAGAAGGAATGTTCTGGGCACACAATAAGCTATACCCTCATACTGTACTGTCTAAGGGAATCAATATGGCACCTCCTCCTCCCATATGTATAAATACAAATATACAGAGAAGGAATGTTCTGGGCACACAATAAGCTATACCCTCATACTGTACTGTCTAAGGGAATCAATATGGCACCTCCTCCTCCCATATGTATAAATACAAATATACAGAGAAGGAATGTTCTGGGCACACAATAAGCTATACCTTCATACTGTACTGTCTAAGGGAATCAATATGGCACCTCCTCCTCCCATATGTATAAATACAAATATACAGAGAAGGAATGTTCTGGGCACACAATAAGCTATACTCTCATACTGTACTGTCTAAGGGAATCAATATGGCACCTCCTCCCATATGTATAAATACAAATATACAGAGAAGGAATGTTCTGGGCACACAATAAGCAGGACACTCGTATTGTACCGTATGGCAGCTCCCTTAGACAGTACGGAAGAGGCAATAGCAAAGTGTTTTATTTGGGCAAAGTAATTCCATTCAGCACAGTGAGTCAGTCAAGTAAATGAAGGAAGGCAGAGCTGATTACACTCACATGCCCTTGTCTGCTTCTTCGCATGTAGAATTGGGCTGCAGATGGTTCAGGGCAGGCAGGTAAGTGACGGTCAATTGTATTTAGTTAGTGCTGTAAAGGTGATGTGACATCAGTAGGTGAGAATTCACTCGGCAGGAGTGTTAGTCAGATGCCAAGGTGGTGTCAATCAATAGGATTTGTGGGAAGGAGCGCCAGTTGTGCAGCAGGGGCAGTGCCACTGCATATAAATGACTGAGACCCATTAGAGAAGAGGTTTGGTTCTGTGTATGGAACTGAGGGAAACCTACGTGCGGGTGCTGCTTAAGTGTGCAGGGAGCGGGTCTCTTGGCCCCTTTTTAGCACATCCATTAATAAAGAAGTTTAAACAACAAGTGCTGGATTGTTTGAGCTGGGAGCAATGCCAGCAACGTTCCTGGGTCTGGAATGGAATTGTGCAGCAAAGTATCAACTCTTGGGCTCTTAGAAACTTACAGCTTATAATAGCATTAAAGGGATCGTTGCCAAGGTCAGAACCTGCTAAATAATTAAAGGGAACAAAAAGGTTGTTTGCAAATATCCTTTTGTCCACCCAAATACCTTGCTGGGACATTAATGTGCTAACCCCTCTTTTCACAGCTCCTGGCATAGCTTTATGTATCTATTTTCATTCTTATTTTCTTTTATTTATAGCCCTGACATATACCACAGCGCTGTAGAAGTGATTACACCCCAGCCCCTGCCCCAGTGGATCTGTAATCTAAAGGCCCTATCCTATTCACACACTGTGGCCACATTTTGTCAGGAGTTAACTTGCCTCTGTGTTTTAGGAATGTGGGAAGAAATCCACACAAGCACAGGGAGAACATACAAAATAAATTCTAACTGTTTCTATGCCGCCCTGTTCCCAGCGCAGACCCCGAGCCCTGTTCCCGGCGCAGTCCCCGAGCCCTGTTCCCGGCGCAGTCCCCGAGCCCTGTTCCCGGCGCAGTCCCCGAGCCCTGTTCCCGGCGCAGTCCCCGAGCCCTGTTCCCGGCGCAGTCCCCGAGCCCTGTTCCCGGCGCAGTCCCCGAGCCCTGTTCCCGGCGCAGACCCCGAGCCCTGTTCCCGGCGCAGACCCTGAGCCCTGTTCCCGGCGCAGACCCCGAGCCCTGTTCCCGGCGCAGACCCCGAGCCCTGTTCCCGGCGCAGACCCCTTTAATTTAATAACCCAGCAGTGTGGAGTGTCCAGCCCTGGCATTGATTGTATGTAGGTCTTTTGTGTTCCCATTTGCACATTCAGTGTATTTTTAATTATTTCTACTTCCCCTTTTGGTTTCAGCCTTGTTATTGTGTAAATCGTACCAGGAAGGCTCTGATTTATATAGTTAAATTAATATCATGGGACTTATGATACCGCGGGGCTCATAACGCTGGTACAGCCATTGTGCTTCATGCACTTCATATTAATAGCGCCTCCTGATGGGCAAGATGATTAATATTGCATCTAGAAGCAGCAATGCTACAGTTGCAATGTCGGGCCCAAGAACTTTCCTTTTAGTATATATAAATATGGATGAATGACTCAGAGAGTGTTTATTGAAGTGACAATTTCATGAGAGTCCAAATTACTATCATTACCGCCTCCATTACTGCTGCACATAAGTAACACGACTCCATAATGGATCTTACATTAATATTATCCTAGCTCTCTTGACAGCCCAGAAAAGGGTTTTTCCTCAAATTATTTCCTGTACTTTTCTGATGATGATGATGATGATGGCCAAACTGTAAAAACTTTGGGCTTCAGAATTCTCTGCCAACAGCCGCTTGGCTATTCTATGCAGTCAGACTCAACAATGTTTCTTTTGGGCAGCTCTTGGGAGAGTTGACTGGTTAGTGTGTTCCATTCAAACCAATCTACCCGTCACTGCTTCCTATAAAGCAGGGGTCCCCAACTTTTTTTTTTTTTTTACCCCAGAGCCAAATTTGAAAGAAATTTAGAGAGTAACTGGGATTGCCCAAAAAAGGCTGTGATTGGCTATTGGTAGCCCCTGTGTGGGCTGGCAGTTTGGTGGGATACATTGTTATTTTGCAACTAAATCTTACCTTCAAGGGTCAGGCCACACAAGCAGATTTGGGGAGATTAGTCGGAAACTTCGGGTGACTTCGGAAAACAAATCGTCACTTGTGAATTCCCCCAGGCGATTTTCATTTTAGCCGGCGGAGGGCAGGGGGAAGGCAGTTCAGGTAGATTGTCTCCCCAAAGAAGAGGAGTTTGTCGCTGGGGCAACTAATCTCCCCGAATCTGCTCGTGTGGCCTGACCCCCAAGCCAGGAATTCAGAAATAAGTACCTGCTTTGAGGCTACTAGGTGCAACATGTTGCTCGGAAGCCACTGCCATAGGGATATATGGCAGACATGCTCAGGCATGGGGACGATCAGTGGGCCATCGTTGGGAAAACTATATAACAGGCAGTTGTGCTCAGTGACTGCATGTGATGAACTGGCATTTTTTCAACAGAGGCCACAGGGCCATTACGATCAACTTGCTTGGCCATAAAAGGCTATGGAACCTGCCCTGTTGGCTGTCTCATAACCATTGTTTCCATGTAGCTGTCTCTCTGGTTCTGTAGTTTCTCTGTTATAATAAACAGCCACATTGGGATCAGTCCAGCTTATGAATAGAACACTCAATGTAATAATGGGCTCTCCAGAGATGGGAGATACCATGTTGGTTATATTATGAGGCAGGCTAAGTCTCCTACATCCATGTGTTACTGATTGGTTGTCATAAATAGAGGTCTATGGAGCCCTTTTGCTGTACAGTCCTTCAGCCTGCCCCGGTGTTATGAATAGCACCACACAGGGACGGTGGAATGCTCTGGGCACACTGTGCTATACCCTCATACGATACTGTCTAAGGCACTATTTATTAATCTTAAATGAATATGTTCCTGGGCTACTTCTTCCAGCATCTTCCACCATATGGTCAAGTGTCCAGGCATTCCAGAAGTTGTAGTTGTGCCGCATCTGAGGACCCAGGATTAAAAAAAAAAAAAAGGGGGGGAAACTGTCCTAAGGAGTTTAGACTGTAAGCTCTGTTGGCACAAGGACTGATGTGAATGTGAAATGTCTGTAAAGTGATCATTAATGCTCATTGTACAATAATACTAGATCTCTGGCATAGGGAATATTGCTGTGCTGGGGGCCAGTCATATTTCTTCACAAATTTCCCCCTATTATTGCAGGTTGGTTTCCTGAAGATTTTGCATAAATATGAAATCTCTTTCTCGTTGCCGCCCGTGCAGAGACTGGGGAAGAGCATCTGCGTGGCCCCTCTCCCCACCCTCAACCTGAAAGTGCTGAGTATAACGTCACAGGCAGAAGGTAAGGCTCCATTGCTGGGCAGCTTTGTGTTCTATATGTACTGCGGCTGTAGGTCCGATCCATCTGTAGGACTATCCAAAAACAATTGAGGCTCTGCGGCTAGTTCAGAATCCAAATAAACCACTTCCCAGGGATTAATGGCTACACTTTCTCTTTGGTCTCCTGGGATTGTGCCACAATTACGATAGCAGTAGTGTTTGGATAAACAAATAGCCTGTATGTTCTGTTTAGAACCAGCAAATTCTTTCTCTGTACTTCTCCATAGGCATTATAATCTTAAATATCAGGGGAGAAAGTTGCCCATGAGCACCCACCCCCAGCCTCGGTGTTACGGTTACCATATTGGATTTAAGCAATCAATAAAGATGGAAAGTGTTGTCCGTCTCTCATGGAAATCCCATAGTTTCATTTCTTTTTTTTTTTTTATAACTTTTGTGAGTGATTAAATGGAAATTGTATTTTCCCCTGAGTTAATCAAGGCTCTTCAGCAATCCTTCGTTTTTGTGCCACATGTCCTTAACCAACTGTGTTTGATGAACAGATGTTAATTGGAACTTCGGTTGAATGTTGTTCCGGTACTTGGAGACCTGACAATTTCATTTTCTGGGGGAAAAGAGTGTAAAATGGGCATCAAATTAGAATGAAGAAATCTGCTCAAGGAAAGGAAAACCTGTAACTGTAACGCAAGGGTTTGACGTCATTGGGACGGATGTGTATTGTGAAGCTGATAATTGTTCTAGAGCTATGGGCATAGTTCCCAGACGCCTCTGAGAAACGAAGGATCCCAGGAAGGTGGCACCAAGCCCACCATATTAGTGCTGGTTGCCCATTCGTGTTTATAGTGGTCAATTCTGGTGTCAGCTAGTTGGCCCTAGACCTTGTTAGTGTAGTGCTATGATTATTGGAAACCAAGATCCATGGAATAGAATCCTTCTTGCAGATTTTCATCATGCGTCTATGTCGTATGGTCTTCTGCAGCAGCCATGCTGCTGGGATTGGGTGGAACTGCAACTTTACCCTGCTTTTTCATTGGTACATGCATGTGCCGTCATGGAAACTGGCCTCCGATTGGCTCTCACATTATAGTGATCAATTACCAGCAAGGACAACTATATCTGAGATGCAATTACTGTTACTGTGAACTTAGGGCTTGAAACATCTCCATGCAAAAATGCAATAACCAGCTGGGAAATGCATGGCTGCTTTGCAATGATCCCTTCTTCCACTTTTTACAGTCATCCCATGGCAACTTAGACTTCAGAGGAATCCTACTGCCATCAAAACGCTCACCCCTCACATGCCCGTTATTTATAGCGTTGGTTGTAATTTCCCTTACTCTGCAGCAGAAGAATAGTATGCACATGAATAGTATGTCAACTACAAGTCATTTTCCTTTTGCATAATGCCCCGTAGTGAATAGAGCCAGGAGCTGATTGAAGTGGGAGAGAAGTCATAGGAGTTCTCGATGCACATAGTAAATTGGGCCCCAGCTGCACAGGTGCACTATGTTGGTAAAGTAGTGAGTAGAGCAAGATCCTCCGTATCCTGCCCAAAAAGAACTCCGGAGGAGAAATAGCAGATAACTCACCCTTGCATATTGGTCGAAACTGGGTTTCCTGGACCTCCATGGTATTTGAGAGAGAAGTATGGCATCTGACTCCCACTTTACACTCTATAAACCGCGGTTACTGACTTCCATTGCTTAACGGCAGGACTTGGTTGGAATTGAGTGGCACAACTCAAGCACTTGGCACCTGCCCACACCTGATGGTGACGACACTTGCCAGGGATAGTTGAGCCTGAGGACTGGGATTGATGCCATCTCTGTGTTTTATGATGAGCAGTTCCAGTGCCCTTCTATATAGACTTGTCAAAACAGGGGGGTTGTGGGAGCACTCTAAAGGCTTTAAAGTATATATATATATATAAGTATAATAAATGCTATTGCATATGTACCCAAATAGGGGTTATTTTGTTACAAAGTTATGATCATAAAATTGATAAGCCACCATACCACGTCAAGGTAAACCCCGAATGGCGGTCCCTAACTTGTTTTATTTTTTATGTGCATTCTAGCATTACCTGTAATCAATGTCCATTGAACGCTGTTTTTTCACTGAGGGCTAAATCCTCCCCAGCCAGAAATCAGGCTTTTAAAGGAGAGATATTCCCAAAACAAACGCCCAATTTTAAAAGCATAGGATCACCACTAGTTTAAAGGGGGGGTATGGGGTGCTACAACCACTGAAGCTATGCCACAGCTTCCGGCTAAATATACAATATCAAAACAGGGGGGTTGTGGGAGCACTCTAAAGGCTTTAACCCTTTACCTGCCAGCCATTTTGTCCTAGATGCGAACATCTACTGCCAAGCAGTTTTTAGATATTTTGCACTCTTTCACTTTAAGGGCCTTTCCTGGGGTGGTCTTTTAGTTAACCCAGGAAAACAATATATTGTTTTTTTCAGGACAACCTGAACTTTCACAATATGCAAGAATTTTGGTGTAATTCTACTTCTCTAAAAAAATATTGGATTCTAAGTGTCAAATAAAATGAAAAAAATCATGTTGCACGAAGAACAATCACATATATCAGAAACATCATTCATTTTATGTACGAGAACACAGCCGATTTAGAAAGGTCTATGTCTCCTGAACGCGACAATACCAAATATATATAGTTTTATGGAGATTTCTCACTTGTATAGCTCAAAATCTACAAGCAGTACACAACCAAATTTCCAAAGCAACACTCCCCAAACGGCATACTTTTGATTTCAAGGCCAAACATTCCGCTAACAGTAGGTTTACCCTAGAAAACTACCCATTACTAGAAAGAACAGATTCTGGTGAATCAAAAATGGGTAGAAATATCTTTGTACTCCAAACCACTAAGTTGCAATTGTTTCCTAAAGTTATAATGTTTTATAGAAATTGGTGAATTTTTTGAAAAATGACCTCAAAGCTTCCACTCTACAGCAACATATCTCCCACACATCATTAGGTATCAATGTAAAACACCCCAAATATAAAATCCTGGGTCCACTGAACAGTTTGATGCCCAATATGAATAGATGTACCCAAGCACGTGGCATAGGAGGCCCCAAAAGGAAGACCCCCCGTTTGTTCTGTCATTTAAGATACTGCAAAATCAACACATTTACATCGTTTTGGGGGGCGGCAAAGGTAGAAAAAAGTACGTTCACCCCAGAAAACCATATATTTTCGGAAAGTACACATTCCCCTGAATCCAATTTGGGTATGCATGTCTTTCTACACCAAAGTACCAAGCGGCAAACCATTCCTAAATTTGGTGATTTTGGCGACATTTCCAAAAATCACCTAAAAATTTCTACCCTGCAGCATCGTATTACCCACATACTTTTAGGTATCAAGAAAAATCACCCCAAATATGAAAGCCTAGGGTCCTCTGAACAGTTTGATGCCTGATATGTATAGGTGTACCCAAGCACGTGGCATACAGGGGCCCCAAAAGGAAGACCCCCATATAGTCTGTCATTTCAGGTACTGCAAAATCAACACATTTACATCGTTTTGGGGGGGGGGCAAAAGTAGAAAACAGTAAGTTCACCCCAGAAAACCATATATTTTCGGAAAGTACACATTGCCACGAATCTAAATTGGGTATGCATGTCTTTGTACTCCAAAGTAGCAAGCCGCAAATCATTCCTAAATTTGGTGATTTTGGTGACATTTCCAAAAATCACTTAAAAATGTCTAACCTGCAGCATCATATTTCCCACATACTTTTAGGTATCAAGAGAAATCACCCCAAATATGAAAGCCTAGGGTCCTCTGAACAGTTTGATGTTCAATATATATAGGTGTACCCAAGCACGTGGCATATAGGGGCCCCAAAAGGAAGACTCCCATATGGTCTGTCATTTGAGGTACTGCAAAATCAACACATTTACATCGTTTTGGGGGGGGGGCAAAAGTAGAAAACAGTAAGTTCACCCCAGAAAACCATATATTTTCGGAAAGTATACATTCCCCTGAATCCAAATTGGGTATGCATGTCTTTCTACGCCAAAGTACCAAGCCGCAAATCATTCCTAAATTTGGTGATTTTGGTGACATTTCCAAAAATCACCTCAAAATATCTACCCTGCAGCATCGTATTACCCACATACTTTTAGGTATCAAGAGAAATCACCCCAAATATGAAAGCCTAGGGTCCTCTGAACAGTTTGATGCCCGATATGTATAGGTGTACCCAAGCACGTGGCATACAGGGGCCCCAAAAGGAAGACCCCCATATAGTCTGTCATTTCAGGTACTGCAAAATCAACACATTTACATTGTTTTGGGGGGGGGGCAAAAGTAGAAAACAGTAAGTTCACCCCAGAAAACCATATATTTTCAGAAAGTACACATTCCAACGAATCCAAATTGGGTATGCATGTCTTTCTACGCCAATGTACCAAGCCGCAAATCATTCCTAAATTTGGTGATTTAGGTGACATTTCCAAAAATCACCTCAAAATATCTACTCTGCAGCATCGTATTACCCACATACTTTTAGGTATCAAGACAAATCACCCCAAATATGAAAGCCTAGGGTCCTCTGAACAGTTTGATGCCCAATATGTATAGGTGTACCCAAGCATGTGGCATATAGAGGCCCTAAAAGGAAGACCCCCATATAGTCTGTCATTTCAGGTACTGCAAAATCAACACATTTACATAGTTAGGGGGGGGGCAAAAGTAGAAAACAGTAAGATCACCCCAGAAAACCATATATTTTCGGAAAGTACACATTCCAACGAATCCAAATTGGGTATGCATGTCTTTCTACGCCAAAGTACCAAGCCGCAAATCATTCCTAAATTTGGTGCTTTAGGTGACATTTCCAAAAATCACCTCAAAATATCTACCCTGCAGCATCGTATTACCCACATACTTTTAGGTATCAAGACAAATCATCCCAAATTTGAAAGCCTAGGGTCCTCTGAACAGTTTGATGCCCGATATGTATAGGTGTAACCAAGCACGTGGCATACAGGGGCCCCAAATGAAGACCCCCATATAGTCTGTCATTTCAGGTACTGCAAAATCAACACATTTACATTGTTTTGGGGGGGGGCAAAAGTAGAAAACAGTAAGTTCACACCAGAAAACCATATATTTTCGGAAAGTACACATTCCAACGAATCCAAATTGGGTATGCATGTCTTTCTACGCCAAAGTACCAAGCCGCAAATCATTCCTAAATTTGGTGATTTAGGTGACATTTCCAAAAATCACCTCAAAATATCTACCCTGCAGCATCGTATTACCCACATACTTTTAGGTATCCAGAGAAATCACCCCAAATATGAAAGCCTAGGGTCCTCTGAACAGTTTGATGCCCGATATGTATAGGTGTACCCAAGCACGTGGCATACAGGGGCCCCAAAAGGAAGACCCCCATATAGTCTGTCATTTCAGGTACTGCAAAATCAACACATTTACATTGTTTTGGGGGGGCAAAAGTAGAAAACAGTAAGTTCACCCCAGAAAACCATATATTTTCGGAAAGTACACATTCCAACGAATCCAAATTGGGTATGCATGTCTTTCTACTACAAAGTACCAAGCCGCAAATCATTCCTAAATTTGGTGATTTTGGTGACATTTCCAAAAATCACCTCAAAATATCTACCCTGCAGCATCGTATTACCCACATACTTTTAGGTATCAAGAGAAATCACACCAAATATGAAAGCCTAGGGTCCTCTGAACAGTTTGATGCCCGATATGTATAGGTGTACCCAAGCACGTGGCATACAGGGGCCCCAAAAGGAAGACCCCCATATAGTCTGTCATTTCAGGTACTGCAAAATCAACACATTTACATCGTTTTGGGGGGGGGCAAAAGTAGAAAACAGTAAGTTCACCCCAGAAAACCATATATTTTCGGAAAGTACACATTCCAACGAATCCAAATTGGGTATGCATGTCTTTCTACGCCAAAGTACCAAGCCGCAAATCATTCCTAAATTTGGTGCTTTAGGTGATATTTCCAAAAATCACCTCAAAATATCTACCCTGCAGCATCGTATTACACACATACTTTTAGGTATCAAGACAAATCACCCCAAATATGAAAGCCTAGGGTCCTCTGAACAGTTTGATGCCTGATATGTATAGGTGTACCCAAGCACGTGGCATACAGGGGCCCCAAAAGGAAGACCCCCATATAGTCTGTCATTTCAGGTACTGCAAAATCAACACATTTACATCGTTTTGGGGGGGGCAAAGGTAGAAAAAAGTAAGTTCACCCCAGAAAACCATATATTTTCGGAAAGTACACATTCCCACGAATCTAAATTGGGTATGCATGTCTTTCTACTACAAAGTACCTAGCCGCAAACCATTCCTAAATTTGGTGATTTTGGGGACATTTCCAAAAATGACTTCAAAATTTCGACCCTGCAGCATCGTATTACCCACATACTTTTAGGTATAAAGACAAATCACCCCAAATATGAAAGCCTGGGGTTCTCTGAACAGTTTGATGCCCAATATGTATAGGTGTACCCAAGCACATGGCGTATAGGGGCCCCAAAACGAAGACCCCCATATGGTCTGTCATTTCAGGTACTGCAAAATCAACACATTTACATTGTTTTGAGTGGGGCAAATGTAGAAAAAAAGTAAGTTCACCCCAGAAAACCATATATTTTCGGAAAGTACACATTCCCACAGATCTAAATTGGGTATGCATGTCTTTGTACTCCAAAGTACCAAGCCGCAAACCATTCCTAAATTTGGTGATTTTGGGGACATTTCCAAAAATGACTTCAAAATTTCGACCCTGCAGCATCGTATTACCCACATACTTTTAGGTATCAAGACAAATCACCCCAAATATGAAAGCCTGGGGTCCTCTGAACAGTTTGATGCCCAATATGTATAGGTTTACCCAAGCACGTGGCGTATAGGGGCCCCAAAACGAAGACCCCCATATGGTCTGTCATTTCAGGTACTGCAAAATCAACACATTTACATTGTTTTGAGGGGGGCAAATGTAGAAAAAAGTAAGTTCACCCCAGAAAACCATATATTTTCAGAAACTACACATTCCCATGGATCTAAATTGGGTATGCATGTCTTTGTACTCCAAAGTACCAAGCCGCAAACCATTCCTAAATTTGGTGATTTTGGGGACATTTCCAAAAATGACTTCAAAATTTCGACCCTGCAGCATCGTATTACCCACATACTTTTAGGTATCAAGACAAATCACCCCAAATATGAAAGCCTGGGGTCCTCTGAACAG
This sequence comes from Xenopus petersii, assembly GCA_038501925.1. NCBI lineage: Eukaryota > Metazoa > Chordata > Amphibia > Anura > Pipidae > Xenopus > Xenopus petersii. Next base: position 3,788,930 of record CM076673.1, on the reverse strand, counting down.
TTTGATGCCCAATATGTATAGGTGTACCCAAGCACGTGGCGTATAGGGGCCCCAAAACGAAGACCCCCATATGGTCTGTCATTTCAGGTACTGCAAAATCAACACATTTACATTGTTTTGAGGGGGGCAAATGTAGAAAAAAGTAAGTTCACCCCAGAAAACCATATATTTTCGGAAAGTACACATTCCCACGGATCTAAATTGGGTATGCATGTCTTTGTACTCCAAAGTACCAAGCCGCAAACCATTCCTAAATTTGGTGATTTTGGGGACATTTCCAAAAATGACTTCAAAATTTCGACCCTGCAGCATCGTATTACCCACATACTTTTAGGTATCAAGACAAATCACCCCAAATATGAAAGCCTGGGGTCCTCTGAACAGTTTGATGCCCAATATGTATAGGTGTACCCAAGCACGTGGCGTATAGGGGCCCCAAAACGAAGACCCCCATATGGTCTGTCATTTCAGGTACTGCAAAATCAACACATTTACATTGTTTTGAGGGGGGCAAATGTAGAAAAAAGTAAGTTCACCCCAGAAAACCATATATTTTCGGAAACTACACATTCCCATGGATCTAAATTGGGTATGCATGTCTTTGTACTCCAAAGTACCAAGCCGCAAACCATTCCTAAATTTGGTGATTTTGGGGACATTTCCAAAAATGACTTCAAAATTTCGACCCTGCAGCATCGTATTACCCACATACTTTTAGGTATCAAGACAAATCACCCCAAATATGAAAGCCTGGGGTCCTCTGAACAGTTTGATGCCCAATATGTATAGGTGTACCCAAGCACGTGGCGTATAGGGGCCCCAAAACGAAGACCCCCATATGGTCTGTCATTTCAGGTACTGCAAAATCAACACATTTACATTGTTTTGAGGGGGGCAAATGTAGAAAAAAGTAAGTTCACCCCAGAAAACCATATATTTTCGGAAAGTACACATTCCCACGGATCTAAATTGGGTATGCATGTCTTTGTACTCCAAAGTACCAAGCCGCAAACCATTCCTAAATTTGGTGATTTTGGGGACATTTCCAAAAATGACTTCAAAATTCCGACCCTGCAGCATCGTATTACCCACATACTTTTAGGTATCAAGACAAATCACCCCAAATATGAAAGCCTGGGGTCCTCTGAACAGTTTGATGCCCAATATGTATAGGTGTACCCAAGCACGTGGCGTATAGGGGCCCCAAAACGAAGACCCCATATGGTCTGTCATTTCAGGTACTGCAAAATCAACACATTTACATTGTTTTGAGGGGGGCAAATGTAGAAAAAAGTAAGTTCACCCCAGAAAACCATATATTTTCGGAAAGTACACATTCCCACGGATCTAAATTGGGTATGCATGTCTTTGTACTCCAAAGAACCAAGCCGCAAACCATTCCTAAATTTGGGGATTTTGGGGACATTTCCAAAAATTACTTCAAAATTCCGACCCTGCAGCATCGTATTACCCACATACTTTTAGGTATCAAGAGAAATCACCCCAAATATGAAAGCCTGGGGTCCTCTGAACAGTTTGATGCCCAATATGTATAGGTGTACCCAAGCACGTGGCATATAGGGCCCCAAAACAAAGACCCTCAAATGGTCTGTCATTTCAGGTACTGCAAAATCAACACATTTACATTGTTTTGGGGGGGGGCAAAGGTAGAAAAAAGTGCGTTCACCCCATAAAACCATATATTTTTGGAAAGTACACATTCCTGCGAATCCAAATTGGGTATGCATGTCTTTGTACTCCAAAGTACCAAGTCGCAAGCCTTTCCTAAATTTGGCGATAAAAGCAACTGTTTTTACATTTCTGAAAATCGCCTAAAAATATTGCAATTGGCCGCATTTATCTCACCCAATTTCTTACATACAATTGTAAAACACCATAAATATTGATGCCAAGGGTCTACTGAACAGTTTGATGCCCAATATGCATAGATATACCAAGGCAGCTGGCATGTGCGGACCCCAAATAAAAATAGTGAATATGAGTTTTCTCCGCTGCCGATTCGCCTTCTGTGAACATAGACCCTTGACTTCATATTATTTGCCTCAAGACCCTCCTAACAGCAATGACCCCCCAAAACCATACATTTTTGGAAAGTACACATTCTGCCGATTCCAACAAAGATAACGACGTCTTTCTACACGAAACTACCAAACTGCAAAGCTTTTCTAAACATATAGGTTTTTACAACATTTCTGAAAATCGCCTAAAAATGTTGCAGTTTGCCGCATTTATCACACACAATGTTTTACGTACAAAGAAAAATCTCTCTAAATATGGACGTCAGAGGTCTAATAAATAGTTTGATGCCCAATATGTATAGATTTACCAAAGTATGTGTTGTGTATGGACCCCAAATGAAAAACGTGCCTATGAATTTTCACGCTAGCCAACTAAGCTGCAGAAAAGAGAACCCTAACTGTACGTTATGTGCCGTAAGACCCCCAAACTGTAAAAATAACCCCAGAAACCCATATATTTTTGGAAAGCACATATTTTGGCGGATCAAACTAAGTAAAATCTATCTTTCTATACCAAAGCACCAAACAGCAAAACGATACTAAAGATACATAAGGAACAATAATGCAGGGATAAAATTGCAATAAAACCACAAAAATAGCGTAAATCAATGAAATAACAAAATAATTGTTCTGACAGCGTAATTAGTGGCCGAAATCGATTATCCAATAGTCACGCTGCCAAAATAACACGTTTTTAGGCAAAAAAAACAAAAGATAACAGTATAATGAATTCGTAAAAAAAAAAAAACACCTGTTTGTGTATACATATTTGTGCACTAATAAAAGTTATCTGAGTGTGCAAATACATGTAAATAAGTGTAAATAAGTGTAAATAACTGTACAAAAGGGACCAAGTGTGCTAAAATTAAAAAAAAAAATTTTTAAAAAATTCCAATCTTTACTAAAATGCATAAATGTACTGTAAGTATGTGTAGGTGCAGGTAAGTGTGTAAAAAAAACGTGCACTTACCGTTTTTGGAGCAGGAGAATCGCTGTCTTCTTTGGAGGAGTCCTGGCAGCGTGTCTGCAGAGTTGCTGCGCAGCAGGAAGTGCGTGGGCGGCTCTGCAGGCAGGAAGAAGGGTGAGTGTAGTAGCAGACGCTCCATGCGATGCGTCTGCTACTTTGAAGTCGGATCTGCGACAATCGAGTCGCAGATCCGACTTGACAGCCCCCCAGCCTCGTTGCCTAGGGGGCTGTCTTCTCTCCCCACTCTCTGCGGAGGCGGCAAAAGCCGCCGAAGCAGAGAGAGAGCTCAGCTGCCAAAGAACGTACAATGTACGTTCTTGGCAGCCTGAGCATTGGCCTGCCAGCACGTACGCCGTACGTGCTTGGCAGGCAAAGGGTTAAAGTATATATATATATATAAGTATAATAAATGCTATTGCATATGTACCCAAATAGGGGTTATTTTGTTACAAAGTTATGATCATAAAATTGATAAGCCACCATACCACGTCAAGGTAAACCCCGAATGGCGGTTTAGATTTTTGGTGGTCCTATTGTCCCTTTAACATTGTGCTTTGGTTTGTGCAATCACTCTCCCTTAAAAGCCGAAAATGCTAGCGGCATGGGAGGACCTAGCCTGAAGGCAGTCTCTCCCATTTAAAAGCCGCATAGCAGTTGGCGGGGGAGGATTTAGCACACAGTTTGAAACCAAGGCATAGGAATTGTTCATATAAATGCTATTAAGAAGAGAGGTAAGATACCTATTTTTACTATGATTAAAGGTAAACAAGTTAGGGACCACCGTATGGGGTTTACCTTGACGTGGTATGGTGGCTTATCAATTTTATGATCATAACTTTGTAACTAAACAACCCTGTTTCAAAACTATATGCACTAGCATTTTATTTGAATTACTGAGACAGGGAATTAGACTTTTTTGAAATTGGCCTCAGGTGTGCACCCACAACCTTTCTTTTTCCTATCTATATAGACTTGGCATTAGAGGAAAAAGTCCTGTGGTTTTGGCACTGGTCAAGAAGAGCCACCATCAAGGGTTTAGGATTAGATCTATCCCTTTCCTAACCCTAATGCTTGGATATAGACCCTGGCACTGATGTCAGTGCAGACACATTGAGAGGAACACATTGACCAAATGTATTGTTCACTAGCCTGCCAGATGGCAACTTTGTGGCTACTGTTCAGGCACGAAGTACAAAATAGTTTTGAATTTCTCTTCGTAAATGATTTAGGCTGAGCTCAGTGACCGCAGCCGTGCACCGACTCCCGATTCTTGTGTTACTCAACTGCTTGATTGACTAATCACACACATGAAAGGGCAAGTAGCAGCAACTCTCTCATCCGGTTCATGACCCAAACAAGTGGAAACCTGTAAAGAGGTTTGGCTCGTGTGCCCTGTTCATGTTGGGAATTAATATTTCTTTTTGACAAACTGCAGCCTAACCCATGGGGGTCCTCCGCCTAAAGGCCAGAGATATTGAGAATATCTGTTAGATACACCAGAAAGCCCTGTTTAGAGATCATTTAAGGTGAGATTATTCTTGCAACTATGGCTGATCATACCTTTTTTCTCTATATCTGTATGTTGCCATGAACCTGGGTGGGTGGGGAGTCTAGTCAAAGGTTGGACCTATAAACAGGACTAGAAATGAAAACTACTACTCTAAGATCCTTTTTGTTTTGGGACATCTTCCCTTTAAGGCATTGCACGTGCTTGTTTTATTATCATCTCTTTAGCCCCAGTGTTCCAACCCCATATTGCAATTAATTGCCTTTAATTTAGTGTCTAACGTGCCATGAAAAAGCAGTTACCGACCTACTCCAGCCCCAGGGAATGACAAATTGATATCTCTTAGTCCTGTTTGTACTGCACCGATAAGTAAGAGCTTTCAGCATTTGCTCCAGGAGCAGAAATAATAACTTGTACTTTATCCGAGGCTCGTATAAATGTCAGTTTTTAGGTCGAGGACAATTATATGTGCCCTGAGCTCGGGACTAATGGAAAATCTGACTTATCCGTCTTATCAGTGATGCTACATTTGCACACGCATGCGGCTCAATCTAAAGGGAATTTTCCACTCCACTTTGTACTAAATTAGCTGTAGGCAAATGGTTTCATTGTTGAAGAGCAATTAGAGATATTAAATTGCAATTTTCCTTTGAATTTCACAATCTCACGCTGGTTTTACACTTTACTTACAATACTCCCCCGCCCGGCCACCTTCTGGCATCAAGAGCGACCATGTTGCCCATGTTTGTCTATGGCCAGCCTTGGAGAAGCCTCAACAAACTGCAGATAAACCAATCAATTTGCTTGTGTGGCTTCAGGCTGGAGACATTCATAGGGCAACCCTGTGGGAAGTTTATCAGCAGTCATAATTTGCATGAATTATTGAGGATACTATTGGGAACACTCTTATGTGGTTTAGAGGAATGAGTCAAGACCTCCATACATGGCTCAAGTGCACACAGGTGACGGCAAACACTTCTGGAAAACACAGAGTTAAACCCAATACTCCATGATACTCAGCTGAACTTGGGGCTTTCCAGATAATGGATCTTTACGTAGTTTGGATCTTCATACCTTGTCTACTAGAAAATCATGTTAAAATGAAATAAAGCCAATAGGCTGGTTTTGCTTCCAATAAGGATTAATTATATCTTAGTTGGGATCAAGTACAAGCGACTGTTTTATTATTACACTGAAAAAGGAAGTCCTTTTAGAAAATTTGGATTAAATGGAGTCTATGGAAGATGGCCTGGTTTCCGGATAACAGATCCCATACCTGTATAGTGGTAGCCATTGAGTGTAAGTGGGATGTTGTTTGTGCTCTTGTGTCTTGTGCATAACAAGGCCATATCGGCATAAATAATAACTGAGAGGACTTGTCTCTAATGTTGGCAATTAATCACCTGATCCCAAACACTTAAAATGAATTAACGAACAAAGATCTATTCATTACACATAACAAAGCCATTAGTCACCGGCTCCCAGAGCTAGCAATTAGCGCCAGCCTTCAGCATAATTCTCCCAATAATTATGTTCTGGAATATGATTTTTTTAATGTTTTTATTTTAATTTAAGGGATCAAAGTCTGCTCATGTCCAAATATCTGTATATCGCTATGAGCAAACATATAGGACTGTTCCTGTTGAATTGTGCTTAGTACAGGGAATACCTATGCTGCCATAGTTTTATGGGATCTCTCTGTACAATGAGCAAACGTAGGGGCTGTTCCTGCTGAATTGTGCTTAGTACAGGGAATACCTATGCTGCCATAGTTTTATGGGATCTTTCTGTACAGACTATGAGCAAACTTAGGGACTGTTCCTGCTGAATTGTGCTTAGTACAGGGGAATACCTATGCTGCCATAGTTTTATGGGATCTCTCTGTACAGACTATGAGCAAACTTAGGGGCTGTTCCTGCTGAATTGTGCTTAGTACAGGGAATACCTATGTGCCATAGTTTTATGGGATCTCTCTGTACAGACTATGAGCAAACTTAGGGACTGTTCCTGCTGAATTGTGCTTAGTACAGGGAATACCTATGTGCCATAGTTTTATGGGATCTCTCTGTACAGACTATGAGCAAACTTAGGGGACTGTTCCTGCTGAATTGTGCTTAGTACAGGGAATACCTATGTACCATAGTTTTATGGGATCTCTCTGTACAGACTATGAGCAAACTTAGGGACTGTTCCTGCTGAATTGTGCTTAGTACAGGGAATACCTATGTACCATAGTTTTATGGGATCTCTCTGTACAGACTATGAGCAAACTTAGGAGACTGTTCCTGCTGAATTGTGCTTAGTACAGGGAATACCTATGCTGCCATAGTTTTATGGGATCTCTCTGTACAGACTATGAGCAAACTTAGGGACTGTTCCTGCTGAATTGTGCTTGGTACAGAGAATACCTATGCTGCCATAGTTTTATGGGATCTTGCTGGAAGTTGTAGTTGAACTGTAAAGCCGCTGTTCTTGGGTAGAAACTTGATTGTCTGTAACATGTTCCAGAGTTGTGACTTGGTTCTGACTCTCCCCAGGACTGAGCATTAAGTGTGAATACACGGCACACAAGGAGGGGGTCCTGAAGGAAGAAATGATCCTGACGAGTGAAACCAACAAAGCTGCAATGAAAGTGGTGGTTCAAGCAAGAGTTCTGGGTAAGTGCCGATGTGAACAACGTTTTTGTTACTTTAGTTCAAATGGAAAAATTGATCAATTTTGCAATTTACTTTTCAATTTTTTTTTTTTTAGTTTTCCCAATATTTGCAGTTTAACGCAGCTAATACATTGCTTGTGATATATTGACAGTGGCCCGGGGTTCAGTGACTATTGCTGCTGCGTAAACCATAGTCGGGATCTTCTTTATTCATTAGCTGAACAATAACTGTTTAAAATGAATGAGAACCGAATCCCACACGCGGCTGAGCTTTAACATCCATGATATAAAGAGCTTGTTGGCCGGAGCAGGAACCGCATTACATTGATAGGGGGCTGTCACATGATATTGTAGCACCAACAATAAATCACTTTAAGATTTCCAACGTCTTTATCGGACACCCACCTGAAACTCACCCCAAAGTGTAATTAAGCCTTTAACTTAGCTGGAGCACTTCTACTTATTCCGCCTAATTACTGGGTTGGGAGACGCTGGTCTTATAAACATTCATACTTGGGTCCATTGTGGGGGTGTCAGAGCTCAGTCACAGAGGCTTTGGGGGTGTCAGAGCTCAGTCACAGAGGCTTTGGGGTGTCAGAGCTCAGTCGCAGAGGCTTTGGGGTGTCAGAGCTCAGTCGCAGAGGCTTTGGGGTGTCGGAGCTCAGTGACAGAGGCTTTGGGGTGTCGGAGCTCAGTGACAGAGGCTTTGGGGTGTCGGAGCTCAGTGACAGAGGCTTTGGGGTGTCGGAGCTCAGTGACAGAGGCTTTGGGGTGTCGGAGCTCAGTGACAGAGGCTTTGGGGTGTCAGAGCTCAGTCACAGAGGCTTTGGGGTGTCAGAGCTCAGTCAGGGGTTTTGGGGGGAGATTGGGGCTCTGTTGCAGAAGCATTGGGGGGATAGCGCTGGGTCGCAGGGATTTATCCTACATCAATTATGGAATGAGTTTAGATTGGGTGGAGGTTTCTGGTTTGTTTGTGGGAGTCTGGAGGAGAGTCTTGGTTACATAGGTATTGGGGGGCCGGGAGATTTAATGCAGTTACATGTGCACCCCCAGGCACTTGTGTTGTATGTAGACTTGTGTATGAAAATATCAGCTATTTCATTTGCCTTTAAAAGATAAACTGGTGACATGACTTGTCTCTGTGTATAATTGTAATATATTTCCATGGAGAAAACGTCCGTGTTTTATCCAGAGCTTCTCCGTTTAATTAATAATTTCCCCCCAGGAATTTGCCTTAATGAAAAAGAGATTAAAAAACATCTGTAAAAGGCAAAGCCTCTGCTGAGTTCTATTCCCAACTGCTTCAGTCTCTTCTTCTGTGCAGATATTTGTGTGGCATCATCTTATTAAAGTGTTTCTGAAACGTAAACTGAGGGTTCCAAATCTGATCGACCTGCCCCATTTATTGACTAAATACTTGTCCCAGCAGAGCTTACAATCTAATGTCCCTGCTACACTGATCGGTCATTATCAGCCTCCAATTAACCGGCCTGTATGTAGTTAAGAGTTTGGGATGAAACTGTATAAACCCCATGTAGATATAGGGAGAAGCTTCAAACTCCCTGCAAATAGTGTTTGTACATTTATTAAGGGGATTTAAGGTGCATGAGGCGTCTCGTGTGTTGTTCTCTATACAAGTAGTTGTATGACTGCAATACCCAACAGTTACACAGACCTACCCCTGTCCTTTAATTCCCTATAATGTCCTTTAATGTCCTATACGGTTCTATAATGTTCTTTAATGTCCTGATCTCCACCCCTTCCTTCTGATTTGACAATAACATTTGTGAGCAAAGCCCTGACATCGGAGTGGCACCAAGTACCATCCATTAAACCTCTTGACAAAATGCCTGAAACATGACTTTTCTTACACTTTTCTGTACGTATAAATATTAATGGCCGTAGCCCTTCCCCAGAACAAGATGTTCCAAGTGGCGCCAGGTATAATTCCTAACGTCAGTCTTTGTATTCAGCTCTCCAGGCTCAGCTCATTAATGTCTTTAATCAGCTCTGACAATCTCCTCCACGCTTTTAGCAGCCAATGTAATCAAATCTAATGCTCTCCGCTTAGTGAGCCTTCATCTTCCTCGCAGGGAACTGTTCAGCCTCTGGGAACCTCAGGGATCCTTTCAGTCCAGTCACATAAATACCTGTAATCTCATCACTAACCCTCAGCTTGGCTTTAAAAGCACAGATTTTATTAAAAAGCAATTGTTTTATTAGGGAAGCATTAAATCCATTTATCTTTCCATTTGGTCAAAAATAATCAACTATAAAAGGCTTATACTAATACTGAACCAAATCCAATCCTCTACTTGCCAAATAAAAATTGGGGTAACCATTACCCTGCTATAGTTCCAGGGGTACCCAGAGTACAAATAAACACTCACCCCAAATCTCCCCCTAACTAACCTTCAGACTGGGCCCCCTTAGCTCATAACAAGGTTACAGATATACAGAAACATTGGGGTGTCACCCTGCTATAGTTCCAGGGGTACCCAGGGCACAAATAAACACTCACCCCAAATCTCCCCCTAACTGACCTTCAGACTGGGCACCATTAGCTCATAACAAGGTTACAGATATATAGAAACATTGGGGTGTCACCCTGCTATAGTTCCAGGGGTACCCAGGGCACAAATAGCCAGTCACTCCCAATCTCCCCCTAACTGACCTTCAGACTGGGCCCCCTTAGCTCATAACAAGGTTACAGATATATAGAAACATTGGGGTGTCACCCTGCTATAGTTCCAGGGGTACCCAGGGTACAAATAAACACTCACCCCAAATCTCCCCCTAACTGACCTTCAGACTGGGCACCATTAGCTCATAACAAGGTTACAGATATATAGAAACATTGGGGTGTCACCCTGCTATAGTTCCAGGGGTACCCAGGGCACAAATAGCCAGTCACTCCCAATCTCCCCCTAACTGACCTTCAGACTGGGCCCCCTTAGCTCATAACAAGGTTACAGATATATAGAAACATTGGGGTGTCACCCTGCTATAGTTCCAGGGGTACCCAGGGCCCTAATAAACACCTGGGTTGTGAAATACACGGTTTGTCCTATCAATATTATTTAAGTGGACAGACTATATTTAGTATTTAAAGGGCTAGAGATGATATTTGCGGCTGATGGATGTTATTTAAGGAGAAGCGAAGAATTACAAGCATTGTCGGAGAGAATTGATTTGCTGCAAATGCCATATTAAGCAGTCAGCTGGCAGTGAGTGTGTGACTGAGCCAATTGGAATGCTTTTATAGTATAAAGCAGGGGAGTATGACATTCAGTATGTTGAGTTAAAGGAGAACTAAAGCCTAACTAAAGAAGTAGCTAGAAATGTTGTACATGATTTTTTGTGCTTCTGTACCAGCCCAAGGCAACCACAGCCCTTTAGCAGTAAAGATCTGTGTCTCCAAAGATGCCCCAGTAGCTCCCCATCTTCTTTTCTGCTGATTCACTGATTCACATGCTCTGTGCTGCTGTCACTTACTGAGCTTAGGGACCCACTCACAATATACAGTACACATAGAATAGAAATGTCACAATATAAGGCTGATTAGTAATTAATACACATAATTACTACATGGCAGCACAGAAACCAGTGCAATTAGCATCAGAATTGAATAATCAGCAAACCTGTAGCATCAGCTTATATTACAGCCAGGGAAGCTGATTTTCTGCTGGATAATTAGTGACGAGCCCTAAGCTTAGCTTCTCAACAGCCAATCAGAGCCCACTGAGCATGTGAGTGTCACAGACACTTTCCAAGATGGTGACCCCCTGTGACAAGTTTGAAGTCCTGGATCATTGCTGCTATTGACAAGCTGACACTTTAGCCTCGTGCAATAAGTTCACTATAAAATAGGAAATTTTTAGACACATTCATTTTTAGTATTTCCTTCTCCTTTAAAACCGTGTTTCATTTTGCTTGGAACCCCTAATGTATAAGTGATTCTCCTCCATTATTTCCCAAGGGACAGAGCTATGATTCTCAATGTTTCCCTCTGGAGCTGCTCTCCTTCCCATGGTCAGCTATGGGAACAGTATTTGATAAAACATGTGATTATAGTTTTCCCCAATCTATTGACCTCAATGGGCTCTTGAGTGAGATTGGTCTGGCCAGATCAGAGATCTTCTTTAACAGCAAATCAATTAGCGCTGAGTTGCACATCAGACAAAGATGCCCCTTCATGTAGACCTTCCATCAGGACCACCAGAAGAAATCATGAGACCCTGTACAACAAATTTTTCAGGGCCCCCTGGTCCCCACCTACCCCAGACAACACCTGCACCACCCCACAATTTAAAAACGGTAAACACACACACATGTTAAAGGACCAGTAGCATCAATTTTTTTTATTAGAAAATTAGTTAGTGTAGAATGAAAAAAAAAAAACATATTAAACTTCTAAATTGCTAAGTCTTTATTAAGAAATAACTTACCGAAACTCTGCTTGCGCTCCTCATCAGAAAAGTTGATCCATTGTGCGGCGCTCGATTTCTCCTCCCTGCTTTCCTTATAGGAGATAGCCAGGGAGCAGAAATCGAGCGCCGCACAATGGATCAACTTTTCTGAAGAGGAGCGCAAGCGGAGTTTCGGTAAGTTATTTCTAGGGATGCACCGAATCCACTATTTTGGATTCGGCCGAACCCCCGAATCCTTCGTGAAAGATTCGGCCGAATACCGAACCGAATCCGAACCCTAATTTGCATATGCAAATTAGGGGTTGAAAGGGGAAAATATTTTTTACTTCCTTGTTTTGTGACAAAAAGTCACGCGACTTCCCTCCCCGCCCCTAATTTGCATATGCAAATTAGGGTTCGGATTCGGTTCGGCCAGGCAGAAGGATTCGGTGAATCCGAATCCTGCTGAAAAAGGCCGAATCCCGAACCGAATCCTGGATTCGGTGCATCCCTAGTTATTTCTTAATAAAGACTTAGCAATTTAAAAGTTCAATATGTCTGTGGTTTTTTTTAGTTCTACACTAACAAATTTTTTAATAAAAAAAAAATTTTGATGTTACTGATCCTTTAAAATAAATAAATAAATTATTGGTGGTCAGGGCCCCCTCGAAGTTAAACAAAAATTGGCACCCAGGGTCTCCCATAAACGTTTTTAAAAAAACATTGGCCAACAGGGCCCCCATACAAATTTTAAAAAAAAATTATAATTCGTGGCCATGGGCCCCTGTAAAATAAAAATATTGGCACAGGGCCCCCACATAAAAGTTTTTTTAAAAAAACATTGGTGGCCAGAAAAACCACCACGTTCAGTGGAACTTAACTTTAACTTCATTCTCCTCTTCTTCTGGTCCATTCGTTGACTTTCGTCAGATTCTCCTCTTATTCTTCGGGTTCCATTTGGTGGCTTTCAGGTCCAGTCGGCTGCTTTAGGTTCCATTCGGCGGCTTTCGAAATTCGGGCAATTTTCGGGGACTCTTAAAAGTACCAAGCCCAGTACAGTTGTGATGCCGGCCCTGCTTTCCATATAAAAATAATTCCACTTGCATCTGAAGAGAACTCACTACCTGATGTCCCTGGAAGGGTTTAACCTGTGCACTGGCAGAGATTCTTATTTTTTATAGATACTCTTATATAGTTCTTTCGTTTTTGTGGCGATTCCTGAATTTTTATCGATCAAAACCCGCTTTAGTGCTATGAGATTTTCAAAGCACTGTCCCAAAAATCTGCGAAGACCAGAATGCTCCAAACAGTTAGTTGACCCTGGAAGACTAGTTTAAAATGTGCGCATTGTGACTTACAATGGGTAATGTGCTGATCACTGATAAAAAAATAGCGTTTCTATAAAATTCTTCTAAGCAATTTAGATCTTAAGGTCATTGACAAGTTCATAAATATCACAGCCTGGGCTCCATTTTTTTTTAACTCCCGGCAAAGTTAAACCTGGGTAGTAACCCATAGCAACCAGTGATTTGGTTTTTTCTCCAACCTTCTGCAAGTAGAACATAGAAAGTAGTGATTGGATTGTTAAATGGTTTACTGTCCATTGGCCAGTGTTTATAAATGACCCCCAATCATCTCTGTAACACCGTGCAGGATTTGCTGACCCAATATACTGTAAATTTAGATTGAACGCTCCCGTGTGATAGTTCACACAACATATTGAAGGCCAAGGTTAAACCTCAAGGACTATTGACTCTTTACCCCAGTGGGATCTGTGACTTATGGCTATAAATAAGCCGGACAGAGTGGGGTGATTATGGGTTTAGCTATAGGGAACATTTTGCAGTCACGACCTGAACTCTATGGAAATGAGTCTCCTACGTCTTCTCTCTGGTGTTATTTACGTCAATGTTTAATCGAGTAAAGATCTCTCTGACTGATTTCTGCCTCCCCTCCCTGATCCTCACGGCCGTGTGTGTTGTTATCAGCTTTAAACTCCATGCACAAACATCCAGATAAGGGCAAGTACAACAGCCAGGGCCTTTGTAACTATCCGTCCATACATATCCATGGTGTGGCCTATGAGCTGTGCACCTCCGATATCTTTCAGGAGTGGGATGCCAATATTTTGATTGATGGGCCCAGAGATGTGTATTCTAAAGCTGGACATCCACTGAGAGATTGGCCAAATTTGGATAATCCAATTATCTGGCCTCTGGGACGACACTTGGACCTTAAAGATGGCCTCCTGTTGGGAGAGGACCACATCAACGCAACAATGTGGCCCTTGTCTATTGGAGTTTTCTTGCCCACTCAATAGATACATGGACCATTTTCCAACAATATGTCTAGTGACACTCGAGTAACGTTTTTCTAGCTCTCGTAATGCTCATTTATCCCTCTCCACTTCACACGCACCAAGGCATGAGCGTAGTTATGTTGCCGCAGCACCTGGAGAACTTTTATATCTCAAGATACTAGTTTTGGTGGCTAGTTAAAGGGATACTGTCATGGGGGAAAAATGTTTTTTTTTTTTCAAATGAATCAGCTAATAGTGCCGTTTCTGCAGAATTCTGCACTGAAATCCATTTCTCAAAAGAGCAAACAGATTTTTTTTATATTTAATTTTGAAATCTGACTTGGGGCTAGACATATTGTCAGTTTCCCAGCTGCCCCCTGTCATGTGACTCGTGCTCTGATAAACTTCAGTCTCCCTTTACTGCTGTACTGCAAGTTGGAGTCATATCACCCCCAGCAGCCTAACAACAGAACAATGGGAAGGTAACCAGATAGCAGCTCCCTAACACAAGATAACCGCTGCCTGGTAGATCTAAGAACAGCACTCAATAGTAAAATCCAGGTCCCACTTAGACACATTCAGTTACATAGAGTAGGAGAAACAACAGCCTGCCAGAAAGCAGTTCCATCCTAAAGTGCTGGCTCTTTCTGAAAATGACCTGAGATGCACCTACACACCAATATTACAACTAAATACACTTGTTAAGTTAGGAATTACATTTTACATGATAGAGTGAATTGTTTGCCGTGTTAACAGTGTTATTTAGGAATAAAAACTGCACCATAAAAATAATTTTTTACTCACCTGTCCAAATGCTGTTGGATTGTCTAGTCATAGTCTTCACCTGTACCTGTGTTTTCTGAGCTTATTTGCATTGTGGGAGGTGTATAGTCTACAAACCTTCTAGTTCGCCAACACTCTCATTATTTGCTCTTGCAGATCGACACCACGGGACCCCAATGCTACTGGAAGGAGTTCGATGTATCGGCGCTGAGCTGGAGTACGACTCTGAGCAGAGCGACTGGCATGGATTTGACTAGAGGAGCTGCGCTAACCGGACAAAGGTTTCCCACGTCCAACAAGGAAAGTCTGACACAGCCATAAAGAAAGATGGGAATCTCTTACCTTGATTAGAGGTCCATCGTCCTGATACCTTTGGAAAAACATAGGGGCTTCTGCTACATTCTCTAGTGTTTAGCAATGTGGCAACATGAGTGGTGGCTGATGGAGAAGAAGGGGATCAGGGAGCTTGTGTTGGACTTGGGCTACTCATCATCAGCTGGCACTAATGTAACTCTCCCGTGTTCTTGTATTTCTATTTCGTTATTGGTTACTTTCTATCTACCTGTGTATAACATATGCGCCTGCTGCAGTGTGTGTAGGGCTGGCTACTGAGTATTTACTGTTGTACTTTATTACTCTGAATAATACTATCCCCAGTATTCCCAAAGAATGGTGGAGATGGGGGGATGGTTTAGGTACCTGTAATACAGATGGTTCAGAAGTGGTCAATTGCTTTTCTTCCATGAATGTAGAACTGACTCTGGTTGCAGTTTTACTCTTACCTAAGCTGCTATTGTTTTAAGCCTTTTTCAAGGGAATTCTTATACACAATCACTGCCCCAACAAAATTTGGTGCATGAGTTGTCTAGTAGGAGAATGGCCCTTTAAGGTTGCTCAAATCATCTGCAAAAAGAATGTCTACCTGCTTCCAGCCAGCTGAGCTCATAGGATATAAATATATACATCATCAGAACAAGCGAGTATAGAAAAAAACAAGCAGACGCGGCTGTCAGTAATAATTTCCTTTATAAGTAGCATGGAAATGTCTAATGAAATTGGAGCGGTGCTTAGAATGACGTGTTATACATAGAGCAACGTTTGGGTGCAGTTCCATTTATGCAGTGCCTGCTATCGGCAAATATGACTTCCCAAGGGCTTCTTCCTGCGACGAGTCCATAAATCCCCCCCCAAGGGTTGATTGTAGCAAACAGATAAATGCACAGAATCTGATCAGAGCGGTTATAATAGGAAAGAGAGGCGCTGGGAGTTGCAGGATGATCACAATTTGCAGATAATTCACACTCAATCTCATTGACAGTGGGTTGACTGGAAAGGGGGGGGCAACTTGTTCCTTATTATTATTATTATTATCACTTGCAGAAATAATAACGGTAATAAAGTGTTATCTGACAACACATCAGGGCATTACAGAGATCTTGGGCACAAGAGCTTGCCATCTGGGCAGAATCAGAAACAGACACTGTGTGTTCTACAAGTGCAGTGCATTGTCCTTGTGAATATAGTGATTCCCAGAAAAGGGTTAAACCAATCCTCTTTCCTTTTTTTTTTTTTATTCCAGCTGCTCATCCTTATGCTGGAGTGGGCTCAACGCTGAACGTCTATAAGACAAGTTAGCCCTTACAATGACTTTGGGGGGAGCAACAAAAGAATTGCCTAAGACCCCTCTTTCTCCACCCCCCTGCAGCCAAGGCACATGTCTCTTATGTTACCCCTATTTCTGGTCCTGGTCCAGTTTTGGCACAAACCTAAAACAAATGCCCCCTTGTGGCAGAAAGGAGATTGTCCATTCTCAGCCAGACAATGAATTCATCCAAGCCAGGAGGACTTGGGTTGCTTCTCCTATTCTAACAGTAGCTCCCAACATCATTTAAAGTGGTGCCACCCAGCTCCAGCCATCATTCCATATAATAGAAGTGAGACATAGAGGGGCTCTGTACGGCTCTTATTGGAAGTAGTACTGGCACGTGAGTGCTGTAGCCAAAGAGCTGTGCTGTATCTCCAAATACATACGCCCTGTTCTGGGTGCCTTAAAGCCAACTGAGATATTGCACTAATGCTCTGCCTGCGTATATACTGTTAGCACTGATAACCCATTAGAACATTAACCCTCTATAGCATTCCTAGTCGTACTGAGCACTTGCAAGCATATCCTATAGTCCAGCAGCCAGTCGCCTGCCACCCGGGCAAATAAAGGTCATGTGACTGATTAGAGGCCACAGTCATTTTTCTGTTTGTTGATTTAATTCATGTGAGTTATTACTGGCCTTCTTCTAAAGCCCGTGAGTTGCTCCGGGGACTTGTTCTGTACTGTCACCAATAATTACTGGACCTGAGTGTGAACTCACCAGAGAAAATTAGGAACATCTCTTTCCATCCCTTCTGGATCTGTGACTATATATTCAACTCAATGTTACACACGTGACCAGTCCATTGAGAAACAACCAGCAAGAACAAATGCCCCCGGAAGAGAATTGTGGTGCTCACTGGTATAACCCCGGGCTGGTGCAGTTTTCTGCTGATAGGAGCACTGTCCCGTGGTTTCAGATAAGTGAATACATTCATATGGGGGTGCCTAAAATTTGGCACCCCAAGTAGTTAACTTTCCTTCTCCTTTAAATGAGTTTAAATGAGCCACATACTTGTACAGACCTGTATATAGAACTCCGATATTTATTTACATGTTTCAAGTTTTTGGGGGAAGTAAAATTGTGGCAATTGAAATTATTCAAATTAACCACCAAACTGTAATGGATGTTTTGTAAACCTGTTTCATGAATAGGCTTTATTACATTTCTTATTGTTTCATTTGTAGAAGAAGGAGACTGGGCAAGATGGAGACAGAAGGGCAAGATAATGACAGTAGGACAGATGGAGACGGTGGTGGAAGATTAAAAAAGTTTAGCGAAATGGAGACAGAAGGGCAAGATGGAGACAGTAGGACAAGATGGAGACCGTGGGGCAAGATGATGACAGTAGGACAGCTGGAGACAGAGGTGGAAGAGTAAGAAAGTGGAGCAAAATGGAGACAGTAGGACACGATGATGAAAGTAGGACAAGATGGGGACAGTGATGTGAGATGATGACAGTAGGACAGCTGGAGACAGAGGTGGAAGAGTAAGAAAGTGGAGCAAAATGGAGACAGTAGGACACGATGATGAAAGTAGGACAAGATGGGGACAGTGATGTGAGATGATGACAGTAGGACAGCTGGAGACAGAGGTGGAAGAGTAAGAAAGTGGAGCAAAATGGAGACAGTAGGACACGATGATGAAAGTAGGACAAGATGGAGACAGTGAGATGATGACAGGAGGACAGATGGAGACAGTGGTGGAAGATTAAGAAAGCATAGCAAAATGGAGACATAAGGGCAAGATGATGACAGTAGGACAGATGGAGACAGTGGTGGAAGCTTTAAAAAACAGAGAAAATTGGAGACAGTAGGGAAAGATGGGGACAGTGGGGCAAGATTAAGAAAGTGGAGCAAAATGAAGACATAAGGCACAAATGGAGACAGTAGTACAAGATGGAGACAGTAGGGCAAGATTATGACAGTAGGACAGATGGAGACAGTGGTGGAAGATTAAGAATGCAGAGCAAAACGAAGGGCATGATGGGGACAGTAGGACAAGATGACAGCAGGACAAGATGGAGACAGTAGGGCAAGATGGAGACAGTAGGGCAGCTGAAGACAGAGGTGGAAGATTAAGAAAGCAGAGCAAAATGGAAACTGAAGGGAAGGATAGAGTGGGGAAGACTGAGAAGCAGAGCAGAATGGAGATAGTAGGGCAATATGAAAACAGTAGAACTAGATGGTGACAATAGGGCACAACAGATAAAAGCAGTAGAAGATGGTCATCGTACAACAAAATGACAGAACCACAAGATGGAGACTGTAGGATAAGATGGCAACAATAAGTCAAGATGGCAGTAGTAAAGTATTGTCCAAACTGCAGCCATTCAGTAAGTCAATCACAGCTAAAGACTGAGGGCCATAGGTTAGATATCCTTAAATTACATATTTTTTTTTACCCTTTGGTTGTGACCCAGTGTTCCAAGAACATCCATGGCCTCCATATCTCTAATGCTGGCCCCAGTGTCGCCAGTACAGACTGCAGCTCACGATAATACGTTTATTATACTCCTAGTCATACACTGTACATAGAAACATTGCCTGTACATATAAACACAATACAACTGTGATAAGAGATACAAAAATAACATTTGTGTACATTTCTTTTATAAAGCATTCTTACTAACAAAGTGTGAAAAAACCACTGTGAGACTTCGGAAATTTGGTTAACTTTAGTAAAATAATTACGAATGTTCAGGCATTTCCACAATAAAAACATGTTGGTTTATTAAATAATCATTTTTAGGTCCAAGATAAGTTCAGGTTCCCCTTTGTTTGTGATATGGCTTGTGATACAGATATACACTGGTGTTCACTTTCACTCTGCTGTAGTTCTGGGATCATCAAGGCAATAAGTGCCCAAGTTACCCTTCTGGTTGGGCCCTTTAGCTCATCAAATAGGGCTATTTGGCACTCAGAAAGCCATAGGGCTGAAAAAATAAAGTAAAAACAATATTTATTTGCAGAAGTTAAAAATTACACATCTCCATAGGCCCTAAAGTTGACACTGAGAAAGGAAAAGGCGGAGTTAGAGTTCCCCATACAGAAATAATTACTGTTTAGTTTAAGTTCCATTTCAGGGAATGTCTCTAGTCAGGATTTATAGTCACTGTTTCCTTTAAATGTTAATTACAACACATTGGGGCTCATTTATCAACACTGGGCAAATTTGCCCATGGGCTGTTACCTATAGCAACCAATCAGATTGCTGCATTCATTGTTCTTGCAGCTGGCTTTAAAAAGCTGATCACTGATTGGTTGCTATAGGTAACAGCCTATGGGCAAATTTGCCCAGTGTTGATAAATTAGCCCCATTGTCTTCGATTATTCTGCATAGAGAGACATATCCATCTGCATATTTATGTTTACTCATATCTATTGGAACAGCCATGATGGTTCTGATAATGTAGGCTCCTGTACAGACTCTAGTGTCCTCCTGTGGCCAGAATAGTAAGGGTAAGAAAGAATGGCAATACGTCTCATGGAAAATAATATGACAAAAAAGTTTGAAGGCCTGAAAGTTTAACACATAGTTGAAGGATTGAGGTTAAACAAGTCTGTTCATCCGTTCCATCAGCACCTTATAACATCTACTTTCCAGAAAATCATTTCCAAGCACCGCCAGTTGCTAATAGTGAACGGCCAGAGACTGATGAAGTTGTCAGCCTTTTGGCTTTTTTCCTGTTTTTTGACCCTGTTCAGATACTGATTTGGGCAGACACTGAGTTGCTCATACATGGGACACCACTGAATGGGATTGTTGACCTGTGGGTCGTATGAAGTGGTCAGTTTGACTTGTCCCACTGCATGACTGGCCAGACTCCAGGGTCAGACTGGTCCACAGAGAAACCAAGAAAAATCCTAGTGGCACTTGAACCTAGTAGGTCTCAACACTCCTCACCTCCATCCACTAGCTCACTCCATCCAACGCTAGCCTGCTACCTACACCACCAGTCCTTATACTAGCTCTAGTCCACAAACATCACCAAGCCATTTCATGTTCACATAACCATTGACTTCTAATACTAATATTGTTTTTGGTGGGCCCTTAAAGGAGAACTAAACACTAAAAATGAATGTGGCTAAAAATACCATATTTTATATAGTGAACTTTTTGCTCGAGGCTAAATTTTCTGCTTGTCAATAGCAGCAATGATCCAGGACTTCAAACTTGTCACAGCTAAAGGGCTGTGGTTGCCTTGGGCTGGTACAGAAGCACAAAACATAAGGAACGCATGTCATTTCTAGCTACTTCTTTAGTTTTAGCCTACTGCTTTAGTTCTCCTTTAAGGTGAGGTTCTCTGGTGGCCCCCTGTACCTCAGTCCAAATTCAAAATTGGCAGGGAAGCACAAAGTTGCTGGAAGCAGCCAGAACTACAACCTGAGGCACCACATCCACAACCTGAGAGGTTACAAGGGTCCAAGTAATTGCATAAATTAATAGTTATTCAAACCAAAATCTGTCCCTACCATTCGTTTGACTCTGATGAATTATTATGGACTAAATGCCCTCTCCAGCCCTGATGGACCCCTTTGTATGGAGACTAAACCAATATATTTCAAACGAACACAACATGCAATGTCGGAGAAATGGTGGCATTTGACTTAACCATTCCTGGTTGGCTTCTATTGCAGGAGATGCTCATGTGTCACACCCAAGGTGCAGCTTCTCATGTTTATCTCGTGGGTTATTCTGTATGTGCAGAATATTGTTCCAGAAAAGGTTCCATTACAAGTAAAGCCCCTTCTCCAGCCATATTAGCAAGAACGTTGGTGCAGTAATGACATTAATACATGTTACAACTTCTGTCTCTGTGGTTATTGTACAAGAACAATCAATAGCAAATGCCATTATCTAAGGCTGCAGCCGCGGTTGCCTGAGAAATTGCTCTAGTGAATTGGAATTAATTCTGAGGCTTTCAGAGTGGGCCAAGAATTGAGGAGACCAAGAATTAATTACACATCAAACACTCAGATCAATAGGAACATTGATTGCTTTTTACAGAGGAAGATTCTTGGTCGGTGGCTTCCCAGGGAATAACTGCGGGACCTATTTAACTTTTTATTTCCTTTGGCAACTTTATAGTAACACATTTGAAATAAGGTTTCTAATTGGGCACCATGGAGTAGAATAGGTAGCACTCTATGATCACCAGCTGTTTCTGAGATCCCTTCCTTATTTCCACATATATATGTATTAGATGATCAACAGATGATATTACAAAGCATTATGACCTGTTTTTTTTGCCTAGGGACTAGTTCTGTTTAGACCTTGTGAATGGAAGCCTTGAATGGACATCATGGGACACCAAGACAGTTAAGGCAAGTTCTAGATCACCTGCTTTTTCTCAGGGCCGTCTCCACATTCTGCCCCTTGTTCTTCCTGTAGAAGTCAATTAAGGAGAATGGTAAGGAGATATTCAGATGGTTGGATCTATGCGGGGCTGCCGTCCTCTTCCGAGCCTCGAAGGCGATCATTAAATCCACCCAGGCTGCCGGACGTTTCACTTTGAAGGGTTGGATGAAGTCTTCTCCAAATATCTGGCACAGCATTTTCTCAAAGGCAAGGTCCACCCCGATGGCACCATATGGACCCCCTTTCAAGCCAAAACAGAGATCATTGAAACATGAGACTACCTTTAATTGCATTTAGTACAAAAGTCAAGCCCCTAGAGTTTCTACAATACAAGTAGTTAGCATGGCTGGTTCCTGCTCTTTTCTGAGCAGAGCAACATCAAAAGATTTTCTTGTTTTTCTTCTGAAATTTTCTCCCAACTGTCAGGCCGATCAGCAGAACTGACCAGCAGATGGCGCTGGTTCTGTTTCATTATATTAGTAGTAGAAAAAACTATAAAAAAACCTTAAAAATGTAAATTGCAAAAGTGCTCAGAAGGACAATTTTACATGAGTTTGTTTTTAGATTTCTCAGCAGCTTTTATGTATCTATGAATGTTACATGTATTAATGTGCCCGACTCACTGTAACCTTACTGGTTCCTTTAGGCAATAAACAGAAAGGGTCTCCCACTAATTCTGTTATTAACAACTGGTTCCACCCCACCACTGAAGGATTTATACATTCCTAGTTCCTTCTCTCCCTGCAACACAGGAGAATCTAATACACATTTCGCATTTGCATGTTCTGTGTTGGTAGCATCTTAGAGGGGATTATCCTAGTACTGGGGGGCTCTATTTCCTATCTCTTCTCGACCAACGATTTATGTGATTATAATTCCCATTCTGCCTTGGTATGTCCTAAACACAGTAAACAGCCCCAGATAGAGGTCCCAGTGCAGAAGGCTTACCAGAAGCTTTGTAGAGTTCCTTCAGAGTCTCCTTTGGCTGCTCAATCTGATGGACTGTTAGATCCACTGTGCCCCCTCCACAGTCGGCTACAATATAACGGTCCCCTGCAGCAAAAAGAAAGATGGAATGTTCTGCATTCACATTTACAGTTAGCATTACTATGGTAACAAGCACAGCTCCAGTTACTTTTAGTCGTATGGTGGCCCAGTGTGTGTAGGTTGCAGTTCTGGGTTCGATTCTTATAAAGGAACTATGTGCATATTCTCCCCATGTGCTGAGATGTTTCAGTCTCAGGATACAAACAATTGTGCATTCATCCTCAATTATAGGCATATTAGAGTGTAAGTTCAATGGGTACCAGGATTGGCACATTCTGTTTACAGTAGGTGGCACCCCCTAAAGATTTACTACCCTTTTACCTTCCCTAAAAGAGCATCCAAAACAGTAAGAAACCAAACCCAACAGGGTTATAGATCCACTGAGGATTATGGGTAACTTGAATAATAATTGTTTGACTTTCAGTTTTCCCAAACACTTTGTATACACAGAAGTTAAATGGGCACAATTTTTTTAGTATGATGTAGATACTGTTACTCTCATGCAATTTGCAGTTGGTCTTTTTTTTAAAGTCGCTTCTGTTTTTATTATTCTTTATACTTTTTTTTTTTTAAATGTAACCTTCTATCTGATAACTATTAATAGATGTGTGGCATATAATGTATAATGTATTGCTGTTAATTATAATAATAGCTATACTGCATTTGGCCACTAGGTGGAGAGAGGCTCCCAGTAGCGAAAAGACTCTACTAAAATCCTTAACCAAACTGAACTGTAGGTGGCATCGTTGTCCTGATAAGTAGCAAAGCAATGTCTGCCCAAATTGGCTTCTTCCTAGAAGGCAATTTAATAGGAAAAAAGATTGCAACAAAGCCAGACAATAGTCAGGGTCAACTCATGCCTTGTCTTTTTGGCCCTCTGGAACTTAAGACCCCAGTGCTGCAAGGCAGATGTACTCACCACTGAGCCGTCATGTATATCTCATCTGTACAGCAGCACAATGATAGAGTAAATATATTGGGGTAGGTGAGACATACCTGACTCCATTTCTGACCACAACTCTCCCATTCCCATCTCCACCAGGAACGTCCTGCTGTGCCGAAACCTCCTGAGCTGCTCTCACGCTGGGAAATGACCCAAAGGGATGAAAAGATTAGTTCTGAGCTGCACTAATGCCCCTTTTATTAAACAAAAACATTTATTGCCTCTTTCCCAGGCAGTGGAGGGGCATCTGCAGCATCTGGGCTATTGGTGGTGACCAAGACTTTAGATCATGGAAATGAAGTCTCTTTGGCTTAGGGTGATGGTAAATGCTCAACTGTACAGGGGGGCACTGGGGTCACAGATTTATGTTATAAAATAAAGGCTTTTTGGATCTTAGGGATAAACTTCTCTGGTTTAGGATGGGCAGATGCAGATCAGCAGATCAGCCACACACAAATGCAATTATTGGAGTTATATTCAGGTCCAGACAGGGTGCCAGTTGAAGGTCAGTTGCATGCCTTCTGCTCTTGAACCAGCTTCTCTGCCTTCAGGTGGGTAAATATATGGGCTGTGTGTGGGGCGCAGACCTACTCCTATCACATAAAGGTCTCCGTCTTTTTTGGGGGGTGGGTCAGGATGGCTGCAGATAAAGTTGTTGTTGGTGGGTAGTGGATCCAGTAGATTAAAAATGTAAGTTTGGGTGCAGGTCCACCTTATTAGGCTCAATGGTCTCTAGTAATGATAAAAACTTAGACCTTATGTTTAGTATAAGGGCATTTAGGGTCTGGTTTCAGGGATAAACGTGAAAGCTGTTTTTTAGGGTACAGACATGAACATCATTAGCAGTAGTCAATGGTCGTACCTACCTTGCCTGAAGCTGGAGTCTATGGATCAATCAAAAGGGTAGCCATTGATTATGGCCTTGCTGCTGAGATCAATGAGCTGGTGGAGCCTGAGCCTTCAGTAGTATATGGAGGCGGCTTCTGGTTCCAGGGCAATTAACAGCTGCTCTGGGTTTTCTGGTGACACCAAACCAGCCTGTGGGTATCAGCATGAGAGAGAGAGAATGAAGGGATTGGTCCAATATTGACTGACATGTACTGTACCCGTCAGAAAGTCCTACCAGATAGGCAGCCTCTCTCATGCTTGGCCGGCTGTTTCCAGATGGCTGGCACTGTGAATACCCATCGTATGGCCTCCTCCGCATTCAGGGTCGGGCATTGGTCTCTCAGTTCCTATTCGGAAAACAAAGGTGATGTCAACACACATAGGTGCAGCATGTGGCAACTTATGGACAATGACAATATCCACAGAAGGAAGAACTGAATGGGTGGCCACCTACCTGCACTGCGTGCTCCTTGAAGAAACGAAGAGCGTGTGCAAACACCACCAGCGCTTGGACTTTCTTCCCATTGATGGCCTTTAGTTCTGTATTCATGGTGAGATCCTACAGAGGAGGCAGAAGATTGACAGACTGCACTGGATGTTACTACCTGTTCCCTCTCTAGGATGATATTTGTGAAACCCACAGGCTCAATGTCAGTTTTGCCTGCTGGGGGCACCCATACTTAGAGGGTAATTCCCTGAGGGGCATTTCCAGAATTCCAGCCAATGCTCCCTTAGCCATTGTCCCACCCAACACATTTGGAAAGTTGGGCATGTTGGATTTCCCTGGAATAAATAAAAGAACTGAACCTTTGGACTTGTAATTCTCTCCTGCTCTCTGCTACCCAACTTCAGCTAAAGGGGACTAAATAGTGTCATCTTCTTCTATGGTTTGCTCAGTAGCCCCCAGCACCACTGGAAGTATAAAGACATTTAGACCTGAGAGGGTTAAATATAGTAGGAGGGGCCAATGATGATCCACTTACACTGGTGCTGTGTATTTTCATCTTGAACTTCTCAAGGTACAGCCAGTCCCGGGCTTCTTCTGGGTCCAGGTCATGGTAATAGTCCCGGGCCGTGTAGCCGAAGCTGCGAAAGTCCTTGTCGGGGGTCAGTAGCAGGCTGGTGGGAGTTTTCTGGTGGGCCACTCCCGGATCCCCTCCTTCCCATTTCCTAATGAGGAATAGAGAACAATTCTTGCTATTTCTTTAGGGACCCAATAGATGTGATATATTTGGGCAGCTATTGGCCTCGGTGGGCCTTATATGTGTGACTAAGCTACTGGCAGTCTGAGTTGACAGTTGATATTGGCCCATGTATGACCAATGAAATGGATGAGTAGAGAGCACCACACATGGACTTTATTCTTAAATGGCCTTTATTCCAAAAGGGCTTAGTTAAGGACAAAAAACAGCAGCAACATTTCAGGCTCACAATCGCCTTTTTTCGAGCTACTGGATGCAAATTGGTGAAATATCTTCTATCACAGAATATCTAAGACACAGCTGCGTTCACTTTAAACAGTAGTAAATTATATATATTTTTGCAACATCAATATGAAACATCGTGTCGAACAAGTCCATCTTGATAAGTCAGTGGGACCTCTCCAATGATACATCAATCCAACTGCCTGTAACGAAAAATATACAACAAAAATACTCTTTGGATATGGGTGTATATATTTGAGCATAAATATTAGTATAGTTATAAATATAAATATGAGTATAGATATGAGTATAAATATGAGTAGAGTTATGAGTAGAGATATGAGTATATGAGTAGAGTTATGAGTAGAGATATGAGTATAAATATGAGCATAAATATTAGTATAATTATGAATATAAATATGAGTATAGATATGAGTATAAATATGGGTATAACTATGAGAACAACAAGAGTCTAACACTGATTCCATCATTCCTGGAGAGCAGACAAAGGAAATTTGAATCATATTTTATTAGAGAATGAGCCAACCCATATTTATCTGGACGGCCCCAGAGGTGCAGACAGATCTACTGTTCCAGTTTTATTCCTGCTGGTGTTGCTCCTGTCTGACAGAAGGTGGGGTGTCCCCCCCCCACAGCAATGAGTGGGGATATTGAGCTAATTCTCCCCAGGGTAGTGGATACAGTTTAATTATAAAGGCAACATTTGCCCAGGAACAAGTGGCTGCCCAAAATGTAGAACCCTGTACCTGAGTCCAATGCGTCGGTGCAACACATATAATCTCAGCGATGGAGCCTAAGGTTGTGAAGGTGATGGAGGTTAACTAGGGTGTGAAGGTCAAAGCCTCCTCCCCTGATGAAGTGATTCAAACAGCTAGCTGAACCCCAGCTAGTAGACCTCCTAGTACAGCAAATAGACCTCCAAGTACAGCGAGTAGACCCCTGATAACAGCAAACAGACCCCAAAGCACATTTTATTTCCCACGTGACGTCTTGACAGTGTTCCAGTGTCTCACACCATTTGTATTATTGTTTGACTCCTGCAAAAATGTAGCCTGTCCCAAGCGTGACCTTCCTGTTGGGGTCTATTAAATGGAAAACCATGAATGCAGGAATACACTGATCCAATCCAGTAAATAAACCCTCATGCTCTTCCACTTCCATCTTTCCACTTATACACAGGTCACGTGGCTCCTCCCCAAATGCATTGCCCTGTATAAAACTCAAGGGGGAGCCTGCCATCTGCTTTGTGTCTCTCTCTGGCAACGATCACCAACCAGGAGCATGCACAACAAAATCCAGGACCCGATTGGCTCCTGCTATGCCCCACACAGGACTCCCTTCCAATTAAATGCTATTGGTTTAAACAGAGGGTGCTCAGGTTAGTTCTTCTTTAAAAAAAAAAAAAAATTCCAATAGACGACTTTGGGATTCGATACCTTAAATGTGCTGATGTGTCCGTGAGTTTGATTCCCAGGAAGGCTCAAACAACGATAAATATAGATTCTGAATGTATTGATCACATTTTCCTATTAATTGTATAGGAGTTTTAGATACTTGTTCCTGCACAGACTGAATGGATAGAAATCTAGCACCACATTTGTGTTAACCTGAAATGATATTTTAGGGCAGGAAGTTTAAGCAGAACAACAGTTGGGGGGCACAGACTGGTGCTTCCAGATGAAAGTACAATTCTGTTAGATGGAGCCCCCACTTTCCTGTGTTACTGGGGCCCCACGTCTCTAAGGCCGGCACTGCTCGTAGAACTGGGAAAAGTGATTCAGAAACATTCGCACGAGTCCGTGCAGAGAATTGGAATTCTGTGCATTAAATAAAAGAAAAACCTGTTTATTCAAGTTTCCTTGAAACGGGAAATGTAAATTTCTGAATCAAGGTGGTTACTAGAGTTCAGCCAAGAATTATAGAACATAACTGAAATATTTTACAAATAAGATTCGACTCACCAAACTCACCATATTAAATCTCTCATCTACTTGCCCACCCTATGTGCTAGTTCACATCTAATCTTCTATGCATGGTATTTACTATTCTATACATTACTACATAACCCATATTCTTCTCTTCATGGCCTTTATTGATGCACCCCTAATCTTTTCTTCATGTTCCTTCCTACAGTACAGCGGCACCCCTAACCTTCCCTTCATGGTTGTTCCTACCGTATTGATGCACCCCTAATAGTCTCTTCATGGTTTGATTTACAATATAGCTACAACCCTACAGCTGTAGCCCTAACCTTCTTTTCATGGTCCTTCCCAGAAATGGAGACACCCTAATCTTCTGTGCATGACCCTTCCTTCATTACAGCAGCAGCCCTATTCTTCTCTACATGGTCCTTCCTATAGTACAGCCGCACTCCAAATCTTCTTTTATGGTCCATTCTACATTACTACAGTACCCCTAATCTTCTTTTCATGGTCCTACCTTTAGTACAGCTGCACCCCGAATCTTCTCTTCATGGTCCTTCCTACAGGACTGATGCACCCCATATCTTCTCTTGGTGGTCCTTGCTAAAGAACTGATGCACCCCTAACCTTCTCTTCATGGTCCTAGAGAACTGATGCCTACCAGGCAGTGAACACAAAACATATATAATAGATATAACAATAATACATAATAAAGTTGCATTTACGTTTCTGAGACTCAAATGATGTGATAAAGCAGAAAGGTTATCGGTTTAATCTCCCAGATCTCATGTGTTTCCTGATAGGGAGAGACTCGGAATTCTTTCCCTTTCAGAAGGAAATCTTTGGGTCTGATTTATGGGCCCAAACCTGTTCCCGTTTCACAGAACAACATGGAGCGGCACAGATTTCACACACTTAGTCCATCGTGCAACACCCACACAGAAGTGTCACCATCACTGTCGTCGCTCGTGTTGCACTACAGTGTCCCCCGTGTGTGTCTGGGGGAGCAGAAGTTCAGCCCTTACCTGTGACTACCTACCTGCCCGATTGGTGTATCAGAAGAGTTCAGGGCAGTGGCTGCCCCACTTACCTCCCTACACTTGAAATGTGTAATTTTAGGCCTCACCCCCAGTCACTTCCAGACACTGGAGACCCCCATGAATGAGCCAGTGCCCCCAGTTACTTCCAGACATGTATGGAGCCAGTGCCCCCAGACCATGGGAAATAATAGGATTATTATAAGTGAATTGCCCTTTGGCCCTAATTGTATTATTTCTGGAGATGGTCTCGTATGTCTTTGTTCCAAAGGAAACACAATCGCACTCATATCTGCTGTTTGTAGCCAATGGGAAGCTCTGTCGCATCCGCTCCACCTGACTCTGTTTATAGAGATTAGACTGTAAGCTCAGCCGGTTCCAGACTTTCTTGGGGCCTTTAATCTAGACTGTTAGTTGTCCTAATTGCCCTGCCAGCATCACAGATTTTCTCTGGACCAATCACAGCTTTTCTCCTGAATGGTGCGTCCAATCACAGCACAGTAAGCTCCATCTTCATGTCCATCAGAAATACAAATAACCCCCAAGCCTTGTATAATAAGGATATCAGCTACACCCCCCACACATATATTATTTATGGCTCCAGGAATGACAGAACAGATATACTCTCTGTAACCTTCTCTTCTGAGAGGGTGCTGGGAGTTGTGGAGAGAAGAGTAAGAATGGGGGAGAGTAAGTTTGGGTGTGAGGTCAGACATGAGAGGATAGAGAAGGAGGGATAGGAGAAGAGGAGCAGAGGAGCAGAGGGAGTCTGTAAGACACAAGAGGTGACAGCGAGGGTTAAATAAGCAGTAGGTGCTTTACATCAGGAAGCCTTGGGCCTCGTCCTTAGAAGGGAATTGTTCCGTTTCTTTTAGACTCTTCCTCTCAGGACGTCCTCTGCTTTCTGGTTCTCTACGCTGCCCTTATACTGTATTACACCCTTATACTACACCCATTATATTATACCCTATAACACCCTTATATTACACCCATTATATTATACCCTATTACACCCATTACATTACATCCTTATTTTACATACCTTATATTACACCCATTTTAATTACACCCATAATATTACACTGATTATATTACACCCCTTATAGTAAACCCACTTTAATCCCATTATATTACACCGATTTCCTCCTTCGCTGGGGTCCGGGAAAGACACATTGGGGGTCATTTATAAAGTTCGTGCAGCGCAATGGTTGTATTGTGCATGTTTTTTGCTGAGCGCTAATATATTGCACTGCTCTGCCCGTCTTTC
This sequence comes from Xenopus petersii, assembly GCA_038501925.1. Classification (NCBI taxonomy): domain Eukaryota; kingdom Metazoa; phylum Chordata; class Amphibia; order Anura; family Pipidae; genus Xenopus; species Xenopus petersii. Next base: position 3,758,714 of record CM076673.1, on the reverse strand, counting down.
CGGTTTTTGCGAATTCGCAGTGTGAATACATTTTCGCAAATGGCGCGCAAATGAGACAGTAGTTTGCGCGAGCCCACCCAATGTGCGAGGTTGTTGTGCGCGAAAATAGTGTTAAATTCGCAGTTTTCAAAACGGTTTTGCGAATATTTTATCCGCCACCAAAGTTGTGGCGTAATTGAGTCGCAGAGTGTGCGCATAAAGATTCGCAATTTGCAAATTGTGACATATTTATAAAGCCCCTTTAGATATTCGCATTGTGAATAAAAAATTCGCAATTCTGTATGCACCCTCTTATTCAGCTTTATAAATATAACCATGCGCAGGGCAAATATATTCACTTTGCGAACCAATCTGCCCTGCACCAAGTTTATAAATGACCCCCATTGGCTTTTAATTTGGGGGAGGTGAGCAGCTTTGCCCCTTGCCTTTTTCTCCTTTCAGCAGCCCCAGCTGATCAGATTACTGGACATAGACAAACCAAACTTGTTTTTAACCTTTTGTGTGCCACAGGTACTTTTGTGCCCTCACGTTGCCAGTGAACCCACAGCGGGTTGGCAAAGGGAAAGTTCCAGTGTAGGAGGGACTGGGCTAATTGCTGGATTCTGACCCTAATGACAGATGAGTCTGGGGCAGGGGCCAGAGCTTTTCTCTAATCTCAGCAGGGAGGGGGAGGGTTGGCGTCCAATTCGGTGCAGCACGTTCATTGTTCGGCACAGCACATTTAGGACTGTCCGTGGCCAGGTGGTAGAAGGGATAATGTATCCTACTTAGAAGTGAAAGGGTTAACACCATCTCCCACATTACCAAAACTGGGTGAATCTCTGTATCTCGCTCTTCCCTGTCGATCTCTTTGGGACAAGCCCCATCCCTCTGACTGGGAGACAAACCGGAAATTCCTGCCGTATTTTCACTGCGGAGGAATCTCATTTATTTCGTTATATTAAGCTGAGAAGCCATTTCTTGGATGTTTCTGACTCTTTCTGAGGCATTTGTAGGATCAGTGTATAAGAAGCGCTGGAGCAATAACAAGTCTTATGTGTCAGTACTGGGTCTGATCACAAGTCACAATCCTCACACTCAATGGACTCCTGACTAATCAGTAACTGCCCCTGGGATGTCACTTACTGTTCCTCCTCCTCCTTCTGTCTCACTGGTCACATTTATTCTACTGTACCTTCTATACAGGCCGTGCAGTCAGTCAGTCAGTCAGTCAGTCAGATAAAGCAGTTTTTGCATTAGCCTCGTGCACATTCATCTTTCCTCCATTCTCCCCACTATAATGTGAGTATGAGCCTCTCCCTGTGATGTTGGAGAGCAGAGCAATGAATGTGCAGCTGACTCTACTGCCACCTTGTGGTGAAACTGGGGTACCAGTCAATGCACCTTTATTCCTGTTTCTACATCATTCCCATCAGCCCCTGCCCCGGGGAGCTTACAATCTAAAGTCTCTGTCACAGCAGCGTCATTTCTATCAGGAGCCCATTAACCTCCCAGCATGGTTTTAGAGTCTGGGAATGTCCATTAGAACTGATGGGATGGGGGTTTCGTCATCAGCAAAAGAAAAGGGTTCTTTGTATTAGAGCAGTCAATATATTGCTTTTATTAACAATCGGGAGGGGGCTGGGTGAATTTACAGGATATTTATATGACTGGGTGTTGCCGTCTCGGCTTGTTCCATCATTGGAAGGAAAGGCCACAGTCAGGACTAGCAGTAGCCACGCACATATGCATGGAGCCACCTCACTGCCAAACTGACAACTGTACGACCCCACAGTGGAACTGCTGCATTACCTTCCATCTATGGAGAGTGGCCACCATGTTGGCGCTATGATTTGGCTAGCTGGAGGGCTCGCTCCAATTCCTGCAGCTGTCTCTGTCCGTGAGAGATCATCATGCGGATATCAATCTGTAAGAACAAGGGAACATGTTGTACAACCCAAAGAGGCAGGTGTATGGGGAGCTGCTGGGAGTTGTAGTTGGTTAGACTGTAAGCTCTAGTGAGCAGGACTCCCGTTACCTCCAGTATCAATCTATAGAAATATATATATGTGTGTGAGCCATAACACGTGTCCTCTCACCTCCTCCGAGGCCCCTTTATTCCTCCTGAACTCGTCCCTGGCCCAGTCCTGCATGTACTGACGGTCGGCAGCGTCGGGGATCTGTCGCACGGCTCTCACTATTCTCCTGTAAAGTCCCAGCACCTGCTGCCTGACCAGGAACTGATGGGAGAGGGGAAGACCTTTAGTCATGAAACAGCCTGTGCCCACCCTTGTACTCATGAACCACCCCTCAGCTTGGAATGGAACGGTCCTGTAGGGGGCGTGGCAGCAGTATGACATCATCCCATAGAGACAGGATACCCCAGGGTTGTCAGGTTGGTGGGTTTCCAGACTAATTGGGCTACTTATTTATAGCACAGGTGAGGTTTCAAAGTACAAAGTAGTCAAGGGGCGGATTTGGGCTACTTTTTTTTTTTTTCTTGCCCTAATGTGCCTGTGTCTCCCAATGCATGTTGGGTAATGTCGTTTTTGTTTAACCATTTGTCGACTTAAGTTAATTCAAGTTAAATGTAAGACTACAATACAAGGCTGAGCTTTTTTTTCCAATATTTAATGAAATTGTATTTGTTTTAGGGACCCCTATACCTCCTGCCCTTCTGCAGTTACCCCCCTAGTGATAGGACAATCTGTCCCATTGTGCTTCATGGAAAAATTTGAAAAAGGTGTATTTTCACATATATTCTTTTTAGTGCACATACTGGGCTATTTTTGGGCTACTATTAAAGTGCCTCTTTGCTAGTGTTGGGCTGGTGTTGGTATCGGGCTGGTGTTGTGGTCGGGCTAGTGCTGGGGGTCGGGCTACTGTTGGTATCGGGCTGGTGTTGGGGTCGGGCTGATGTACTTGGGCTGGTGTTGGGGTCGGGCTAGGGCAGGTGTTGGGCTAGTGTTTGTATTGGGTTGGGGTCGGGCTGGTGTTGGGGTCGGGCTACTGTTGGTATTGGGCTGATGTACTTGGGCTGGTGTTGGGGTCGGGCTAGGGCAGGTGTTGGGCTAGTGTTTGTATTGGGTTGGGGTCGGGCTGGTGTTGGGGTCGGGCTACTGTTGGTATTGGGCTGATGTACTTGGGCTGGTGTTGGGGTCGGGCTAGTGCTGGTGTTGGGCTAGTGTTGGTATTGGGTTGGGGTCGGGCTGGTGTTGTAGTGACTTTGGCTGGTTCAGAACATGACACGTGACCAGCTTGGGACCCCCGGCCATTACATCACATGACATCACGTTCCATGACATGAACAGTAGATGTGACATAGTTAGAGAAACACAGTGTCACTGAATTGTTAGACACAAGACTGGCCCCGGAAATGACTGGAACTACAAGTCCCACAATTCCTTAACCTTCACCCAACGCCGGAAGTGGTTGTCAGATCACTAGAGGTTTTGCAGAATTACAGTCAGTCAGTCAGCGGAGACACAAGCGGACGCCCCTATCCCTCTCCCTTTGCAGCAGTCGCTCCGGATCTCCGTACGGTCCCACTAACCTCTGCCGCCCACTCACCTGCTTGAGAGTAAGAGCCGCCGGAGGGAGCCGAGATCCCATCACTTCCATAAACCAACCGCGTCCGCTCAGCACAACGACCTCTAGCGGCGGGAGGAGAGAAATACAGGCGCTTATAACTAAGAGCAGAGTTGGGTCTGTTTGTCACAGCGACCCCTGCTGGTGGGAGGAGTTAAACAGCCCCGAGAAGACACAGGGGCACAAGGACTTGTAGGGGAGCAATTTCCCTCTTCATTGGGGCCCTCCCTAAATATCACGGGGAGCCCTTAATGGACCTATGGATTACTGGAATAATGTCTTCTAATTCTCCAGACTCATGACTGGTGCCTAGTGACGTCATCAGTTATAACCACAGCTTCATGATGTCACTTCTGTCACATGACTCACTGTCACTTGTAAATCTCAATAAATATACGACCCCCTGTTGCACAATGATGTGGATATTAGAAATCCTGTATATTGGGCCTTACAGCTAATCCCACAAACAGTCCCTGTTGTTACTAGTGTTCCACCAACATTGGGATCAACTATTATTGTTACCGGCCAAGTGGCAACTCTACTTGTCATCTCGCCAGTAAAAAAGATGGCGGAAGCCAATATTATTATCTGTAGTGAAGCAAGAGAGCAGAGAGAACTAAAATGGCCGCTGTAATCACCAAGTTATCTGGACTCCAAGTGATCGCCCTACTGTCCCATCACATTGCTCTTTGCCAACAAATCATAATAATTCAGTTCTATTTAGCATCAGGGAGAAATACAGAAATACTTCCTATTTATCTATACTCCCTGTTCATAACATTGGCATCAGCCATCTTTGTTACTGGCCTGTGGCAACAGCGAGTGCTATTTCCAGTGCAAGTGCGATCGTCTGGATTTCCTCATATCTCCATTATAATTTGTGAGGTAAATTGCCTCTCTGGGAACATGAAACAGCTTCATTTATATTTGGTTCATCCAATTTCCCCCCTGGCAGTGGACAGAACTGGCACTTTGTATCATTATTTGCCTGTTGCTCTGTAGCAGCTCACACTGACTTTCCCTCCTGTGCTTTAGTTACTGCAGGGAGAGCAATGGCTGCCAAACACAGACAAGCAGGTCTGAGACAGACAGGGAGAGACCCCAGAGCCCAGGTAAGTAACCACTGACCCACGGCTGCTGCACTCTAACATTACAGGGCACAGCTGGCAGTGAGAGAAGCTTTTCATTTAAAACTGGTATCTGTCAGTGCCCTCTCCTCACAGACTGACAGTTGGACCCTGCAAGTGCCAGGCTGCTGCTTCCCTCCCTGCGCTGTGTCACAACAAAGGCTCCCAGGAGAAGGAAAGTCGGGAGAAAACAGCCACCAACAGACTAACAAGCAGGTGAGATATCTGTGAAACACTGAGGGGCACATTTACTAAGCTCAAGTGAAGGATTTGAAGTAAAAAAACTTTCAATTTCGAAGTATTTTTTTGGGTACTTCGACCATCGAATAGGGTACTACAACCTTCGACTACGACTTCGATTCAAACTAAAAATCATTCGACCATTCGATAGTCAAAGTACTGTCTCTTTAAAAAAAACTTTGACTATCTACTTCAGCAGTTTAAACCTACCCAGGTACAATGTTAGCCTATGGGGACCTTCCCCAGCACTTTGCTAAGGTTTTTTTTTATCGAAGGAAAATCCTTCGATCAAACGATTTTTCCTTCGATCGTAGAATTTGCGGTAAATCCTTCGAATTCGATATTCAAATTCGTAGGATTTTACTTCGAGGGACGAATTCGAGGGTTTATTAACCCTCGATATTCGACCCTTAGTAAATGTGCCCCTGAATGATTCGACTGTTTAGGATTCCACTATGGGATTGTGGCCCTTTTTGTTACTGTGTAATATAGTGAGAGCAGGACCTGATCCAAGTGTATTTTCCCTGCTCTATATAATGACTCTGCTGCCTGGCTCTGCCCATCTGTATAGGCCCTGGCATTGAGCACAGTGAAAGTCTGATGAAAACTATATATATATACAGTATATATTTATGGCACATCATTTGTCATGTCCAGTGCCACCAATAAGCAGTTATACTGGACAACAAACTGACATCCCTATAGAATGACCCTTTATATAACCCAACCCCCCAACATCTGAAAAACAGAAAGAGGGACAAAAACATCTGCTGTGTGTAGGGCGGTGACCGTTTATGACCACGCCCATTTTTGTGTCCCCCTCCTCAATTCCCCCTCCGATCAAGGAAATTTTCAATACGTTTCTGGGGGTTTTAGTGTTGTGTTATTTCACTTTTGTTATTGAAGGTGAAATTGCCCTTTAAGCTGTGAGTCACAGATCCCCCAGAGAGACTTGTTTATGTTATTAGTTACGAATGTGTCTAAGTGCAGGTGCTGTGTGTGTGTGTTCTGGGCTCTCTGGCAAAACCCTCTTATTTAATTACTGAATTATTTTGTATCTTTTTCTGGCATCAGTGCAGAAGATAAAAGAGACACTTTTTTAAGGAAAAAAAGCTGAACTGTCAAAATGGGGACATTGGTTCTACTATAATTGCTGCTTAGTGATGTCACTTGTTGTGTCACTTAATTCACTGAACCTTGTGGTTTAGCCTTGAGCCTTATACTGTATAATGATGACGTACCTCCTGCCAGTGGTGGATCTTGGGTTGACACCTTTGTTCAGTGCACAGTCCAGACAGGGGGCAGGTGAGTTCAGGGGCTGGAGGGCAGAGTATGGGCACAGCCAACAGAAGATTTGATTCCAGCCCTGCCTCCTGCTGTGTTCATGTCTTGACATTACAAATATGAATGGAGAATAGACCCAAGATATATATATATAATTTGCAGTCTCATACCCTTTAATCAGGCTCTGGTCTGGTTTTGGTTTCACCTACATATTCTTATTTAAAATCTTTGTTCCAAACCTGCAGACCTGCAATTATACAATGTATATCAATTCCAAACCTGATGGGATTATGTCTACAAAACCCTAAATGCAGCAAATGAACCATGTGACCGTATATTCATCATGTGACATTATATTCACCATGTGACCGTATATTCATCATGTGACATTATATTCACCATGTGACATTATATTCACCATGTGACATTATATTCACCATGTGACATTATATTCACCATGTGACATTATATTCACCATGTGACATTATATTCACCATGTGACCGTATATTCATCATGTGACATTATATTCACCATGTGACCGTATATTCACCATGTGACATTATATTCACCATGTGACCGTATATTCATCATGTGACATTATATTCACCATGTGACCGTATATTCATCATGTGACATTATATTCACCATGTGACCGTATATTCACCATGTGACTGTATATTCACCATGTGACATTATATTCACCATGTGACATTATATTCACCATGTGACATTATATTCACCATGTGACATTATATTCACCATGTGACCGTATATTCACCATGTGACATTATATTCACCATGTGACCGTATATTCACCATGTGACAGTATATTCACCATGTGACAGTATATTCACCATGTGACATTATATTCACCATGTGGCATTATATTCACCATGTGACCGTATATTCACCATGTGACATTATATTCACCATTTGACCGTATATTCACCATGTGACATTATATTCACCATGTGACCGTATATTCACCATGTGACATTATATTCTTGGCTCCCGACCCAAATTGTGCACCCGCCAGTCCAAGTGGCTGCCGTTGAAATTGATTAAAGGACCAGTAGCATCATTTTTTAAAAAAAAATACGTTAGTATAGAACAAAAAAAAATTCTTTTGAAATCACTAATTCTTTATTAAAAACTGAATCACTGAAACTCTGCTTGCGCTCCTCCTTTAGAAAAGTCGACAGGGTCTCCCTGGCTATCTCCTATAAGGAAGGCAGGGAGGAGAAATCAAGCGCCGCACGATGGATCACCGAATCGCATTTTCTGAAGAGGAGCACAAGCAGAGTTTTGGTAAGTTATTTTTTAATAAAGACTTAGCGATTTCAAAGTTTAATTTGTCTTTGTGGGGGTTTTTTTTTCCTTCTATACTAACGAATTCAATTTTTTTTATGTTACTGGTCCTTTAAGAGCCCCTAAAAGATGAATTTAATGTGCGTTCTGTCACTAGGGGGCATTATAACCTCAACATCAGGTAAAATCAGATAAATTAGACTTTATTATAGTTTTTTTTTAAATTTATTTAGAAATGAGTTCATTTGCAATGGTTTTCAAGTTATTTGTGACTGAGAATGGATCGGTGGAGGCAGCTGACTTACAGGCCTCAAGGAAAACTTGTGGCGCATTGAGTCAAGCAGAGGACAGAAAGGAGCAGACGCAGCTTTCATTAACAATTACACTTACACATAACCTCAAAACCATTGAACAATTCTAAATGAACGTATGTGGGAATGTTGCTTAGAAATGATGTTTTGTTTTGGCTGAAGTTCCCCTTTAAAAGTGACTAGGAATCCTGTTGGAATTATTGGAGTTGTGCTTGAGCCCCCTTATCCCTCTGGAGCAGTAACATTCCCAACTCCTGCTTGTGCCCCTCTCAGATTACCCCCAGGAGACCCCATTCCCGTTACTTGTAGGAAAGAGACTGCTGTTATCTTTGCCTTCCACTAGGAGCCACTATAACATAACTAGACTCACTCATAGAATATGTCGGTGGAGAAGCAGTTGAAGTGAACTATCGCCTCACACTGATTCCCCCTCATTCATAAGACCCCATTACCCAACTTATTTTCCCCAGTACAAACCTCTATGACAATTCCCCAAATTCATATACAGGTTCCGTTCCCCCAGTTCAACACTCTCTGCTATTTGTTCAAGTTCATCCCTCTTTATAATTTCCCTAAAGTTCAAACATTTCTGCCAGTTTAGCTTTGAAGGCAGTTCCTTGTGTCCAACTTGCCCTCTTTGTAGAAGTTGGTATTTTAATAACAGTGTCCTGTGACTGTCCTGCCTCCAGCACTTGTCTGAGTGCCTCCTCCTGTGAGTGCACACTCAGGAATCAGAACCAAAATGCCAGATGATGCATTTGATGTTGCACCGAGTGTCTTGTAGACAGACATAATCCACTCAGTCTTTATTATTGTTTATTTGTTCTAATTGAGAGCATTTACTCCTGCGTTTACCCAGTGGCTGAACGGAAGAAAGCGTAACGCAGGGGAGCGCAGGAAAAACGTGAATCAGGGCACCTGTTGGAGTCGTGAGGATCATTGTCCAATTATCTGTCGGCCCGGCGAATCAATATCATTAGAATGTGCGCCCACGGCCGACTGTTACTGGGATCTCTTATTGGCCGAGGGAAGGTGTGATACGGTCAGTTCTTTAACGACTTTATGTAAATCAACTCATATATATTTATGAATAAAGCTATAAAGCTGCACAATCACAATCCTCAAACTGAAATGTGCCATTTATCTCTGAGCTGGGCTCTGTGTCTGGATCTGCCATATTTCTGATTAATATCAAGTTAATTATTCACTAATCTGTACAGGACAAACAGCATTGATTTAAGAATAAACAGTAATTAACAGGCTGGATAATATCCGCAAGACTGACTGTGTGTTCAACCCCCAAACGAATATATTCACTCTGCTCCAGTCTCACTAATGAGAAATGCATTGGGAACTTAAAACAAAAGTACCATTAGGGTCCTGTGATACCAGCCAGCTCCTCTTGCAGTTGGTCACTTTAAATGGCTATTTCAATTACAATTATTCAGTTGCTCACAATCCTGACAGAAAGAGGGCTCACTCTTGCTATTAACATGTATGTATAAAGCACCAACATATGCAGCAGCACTGTACAATACAGTAAATGCGTTTATACATAGAACTTGCAGGTTACATTCAATTATTGACTTACTGAACGGCTTACATTGGAGAAGAGACAGTTAAGGGGGATATGATCACTATATATAAATATATAAGGGGATATGATCACTATATATAAATATATAAGGGGATATGATCACTATATATAAATATATAAGGGGGATATGATCACTATATATAAATATATAAGGGGATATGATCACTATATATAAATATATAAGGGGGATATGATCACTATATATAAATATATAAGGGGATATGATCACTATATATAAATATATAAGGGGGATATGATCACTATATATAAATATATAAGGGGATATGATCACTATATAGAAATATATAAGGGGATATGATCACTATATAGAAATATATAAGGGGGATATGATCACTATATAGAAATATATAAGGGGGATATGATCACTATATAGAAATATATAAGGGGGATATGATCACTATATATATAAATATATAAGGGGATATGATCACTATATAGAAATATATAAGGGGGATATGATCACTATATATAAATATATAAGGGGATATGATCACTATATATAAATATATAAGGGGATATGATCACTATATATAAATATATAAGGGGATATGATCACTATATAGAAAATATAAGGGGGATCTGATCACTATATAGAAATATATAAGGGGGATCTGATCACTATATAGAAATATATAAGGGGGATATGATCACTATATATAAATATATAAGGGGATATGATCACTATATATATAAATATATAAGGGGATATGATCACTATATAGAAATATATAAGGGGGATATGATCACTATATAGAAATATATAAGGGGGATATGATCACTATATATAAATATATAAGGGGATATGATCACTATATAGAAATATATAAGGGGGATCTGATCACTATATAGAAATATATAAGGGGATATGATCACTATATATAAATATATAAGGGGCAGTAATGAAATAGAGAAAGTACAGAGAAGAGCGACTGTTGTACTGGCAGATCCATCAGAGCTTTAAGAAAGACTAACCTGTTCCTTTTTAACAAGGGAGGAAGTAAGAGGGCTACTTGAATTAAAGGGATCCTGTTATCGGAAAACATGTTTTTTTCAAAACACATCAGTTAATAGTGCTGCTCCAGCAGAATTCTGCACTGAAATCCATTTCTCTAAAGAGCAAACAGATTTTTTTATATTCAATTTTGAAATCTGACATGGGGCTAGACATTTTGTCAATTTCCCAGCTGCCCCTGGTCATGTGACTTGTGCCTGCACTTTAGGAGAGAAATGCTTTCTGGCAGGCTGCTGTTTTTCCTTCTGAATGTGTCTCAGTGAGACATGGGTTTTTACTATTGAGTGTTGTTCTTAGATCTACCAGGCAGCTGTTATCTTGTGTTAGGGAGCTGCTATCTGGTTACCTTCCCATTGTTCTTTTGTTTGGCTGCTGGGGGGGAAAGGGAGGGGGTGATATCAGTCCAACTTGCAGTACAGCAGTAAAGAGTGATTGAAGTTTATCAGAACACAAGTCACATGACTTGGGGCAGCTGGGAAATTGACAATATGTCTAGCCCCATGTCAGATTTCAAAATTGAATATAAAAAAATCTGTTTGTTCTTTTGAGAAATGGATTTCAGTGCAGAATTCTGCTGGAGCAGCACTATTAACTGATTCATTTTGGAAAAAATTTTTTCCCATGACAGTAACTCAAATATCATCCAGGGACTGGTCAATCTTGGAGTCTGGGTGGAATTTTTCCCCCTTTGAGGCAAATTGAAGAGGCATCAGATGGGTTTTATTTGCCTTCTTCTGGATCAACTGGCAGTTAGACAGGGTTCAAGTTGAACTTGATTGACATGTCTTTTTTTACAATGTTGCTTCAGCAAAAAGCTCATTAAATGCCACTGGGCCCATAATACTTCCTTATATATCTCCTGGGTGGCTTCTTGTCCGAGCCAAGGCCAATAAAGACGGCTACTGTTAAGAGGATCATGACTATTCGGCTGCCAAGGACAATGCCGGCGGTAGCGGGTAGACTGACGCTGCTGGAGTTGCTCGTGCAGAAACAATATGGCGCCATTTCCATCTCCATTGTAGTGTTGTTAGGAATGGCTGGAGCTACATGGGATGGAAATATGGAAAGTCAGCTCATGGGGTTTCCTGCTGGAAACAGAATAAACATCATCTCTACTATCATCTCTCTACTCCTTGTATTGCTAGAACTTCTTCTTTAGGGCAATGGAAGGCAGACTGGAGGAGACCTTCTTGGAGTACCTGGTGGGCCAAACTAACGCTGCAAGTGAAACATATACTTGTATATACAGAGCAGGCAAAAGAGAACCGTGCATGTCTATAGAGGTAGACCTATTGTGTGCCAGGGGTCATCATCTTACCCAAAACTTGTAGAACACTCTACATCTGTAGTGCTTATTGTTGGCCTGGTCCTGCCTCTGTGCCAGTGTAAGAGGGCAGATTACTGGTGATTAGTACCAGTTCTATCTCCATATTATGCACACAAAAAAACAACTTTTCAGCTCTTGTGTAGGTTAAACAAGGTTATTTGGGATTTTACCTAAACATGGCATTTTATGTTATATTCAGAAGCAGGTTTGGAGCTGTCACCCCGTGTCAGGTCTCCAGTGGGACGAAGTATAAGGCCTGTGTTTATTTCAGATTATGTAAGGAAAAAACAGCAGCACACCGGATCCAATTGAAGTAATATATAAAAATTCAAACTTTTATTCAAGCCCATATGCAAAGGCAACGTTTCGAGCCCAACCGGCCCTTTATCAAGCCCAAGGGGCTTGATACTCAGCTGCCTCTTGTTTTACTCCTGGCTTCTCCAGCTGCTAAACTCATTGCTCAGGAAGGAAGCCTTAGCTGGGATTCATATCTAGAGTCCATGCATTCTCGTGGCCAGAACATTCCGGCTTATTACTTGTTTTTTTAGAACTTTTGAGATATATAATATATAACAGCTTGCAAAATATAGCATCGCCAACATCCTACTCTAAGAGAGCTCCATGGTAGATACAAATAATATGATGTAGTGGTTTCTTTATAGTCAACTTTAACTTGTCTCCGAAATAATAGTGAGAATCCAGTCTGATTTTCTGCTGCAGACTAACAGCCAGCAAATTGTAGGGCAGGCATTTAGCACAGAGCCTATGACTTGGAGGCATCCTATAACTGTGCAGCTTGCGTCTCAATACGTTTCACCAGATATGGTCACTTCAGAACTCTATCTGAACCCAAACCAGAGGGTTAGTTATTCTTACCCCTTACATATTCCACCCTCTTACATATAACACTGACTCATCCTTTCTAAAAGACTAACCAGTAGGCCCATGCCCTAAAAATGTCCCAATCTTATTGAAGACCCATACTCAGTTGACCCACAGCAAAATCTTTGCAAGGCCCCCTTATGTTGCAAACATGTTTCCCAGCAGCCTCTCAGTTGTCCACCCCTACTGTTACCCCCTTGGTGATACCCATGGAATATTTTAGTCCATCCTAGAAAAAGTTGATCTTTCTACCTACCATGTTCCCACACAGAGCTTATTGACTTTCCAGGCTCCTCCACTGTGACATTGATGGTCGTCGATACGACAGTATTCGAATCTCGTAGCGTCACCCGATAGATGCCATTGTCACTCTGTGCCAGGTGATGAATAACCAAAGAGCCATTTTCTGGGATGATGTTCATGCGCCCCTCGTATCCTTTAGGTGGAAACATTTTGATGTTCAGGCTTTCTTCCTTGCTGGAAGAGTTTTGTTCACGTATGGTACATCTGACCAGTTCAGTGTTGGAATCCAGAAGCTCCCATTTGATCTGGATCCAGTTGGTCTCTGGGGAAGAGTAGGATATGGAGAGCAGAAGGGAGTTGTTCCTGGTCCCCCGCACATGTGACTGAGAGGAAGAAATACTGAGGGCTTCAGAGGATCCTGTAAAATAGTAGAGTTTTAGGAAACTTTTCTTCCCCCACCCTTAGATTTTACCTTTATGGGCACTTCCCAATAACATGGTGTGGTGTTTGTGCAGATGGCCCGTAGATGTCACTGTGCCCAGACTTATACTGCGCATACTTATTCCTGTTAGCTTAAAAGTGAAAGTTACTGTTGTGTACTGACTGCATGACTCTGCTAATAAAGCACTGTTATACGCTACTCATCCTCGTCTACCCAAAACATAACACATGGGGCCTTGGGTATATGATTACCATGGGGTGAGGGTATCTGCTGGGCTTGAGATGATATTACCATGGCACTATTGGGGGGGGGTATATGCAGTCATGAAGAGAAGAGACATTTGGTAGTTTAATGTAGAAAATGTTTTTCTTTCATGTCGGTTCAGATAAAAAAAAAACAACCCAGAAGCTAAAAAACAGTTGAAAGAAGAGAAACCAGTCTGTGGGGGAAACTTCCTGCTCAGAAATATGATATTGTTCCAACTCCCAGCCGTGAGCAATGGGTGCAGGTGTCACTGTGAAAAAGGCCCACTCATCTCTATCACCCCATTCTCCTTCATTTCCCCCCCAATGTTGCACCCTACTTTCACTTTTATATTGAGCAGGGCACGTTCACTTCTCTAAAGCAGCCACATCCTGTTATGAGCCCAGACCCTCACTTCGACACTGAAAAAAACATGTTTTTCATTCTCTACACGATACCTGCACCACTAAGCCCCCCACTCCTGTCTCATCATGCTGCTATGGATCTCTAGTTTGCACACCTACTCCCTCTCCTGAGTTATTTTAAATAGAGATAATGAGCTCTACATAAACAACCTCCTCCCTTCCACTCCTTTGCTGTGATTGTTTTGCCTTACAGACAGTCATAGGTCCATTGTGCAGGGCGATAACCTGGGCAATGAGAATCGAATTATACACCTTGCAAGAACCAGGAAGTTAGAAACAGAAAGTAGTTTCAGTTTCTTTGTCAAGTTTTGCGCAAGAAATAACCAGAATAATAGAGATTCTTAACCACTTAAATGCCTGACGGGCTTTTCATACTTTTGTTTTGATTAGAAAATATGTATTTGTTCTGTATTATTTCTCAGGATAATGGAAGTGAAAGTAATATATATATATATATATATATATATATATATATATATATATATATATATATATATATATATATATTACACAAAAGCCATGAATACCTTGTAAATTATATCCTTATAAAGAGTGACTAGTGTTGTCATCAGTTATAAACGGTGAGTAGTGATGTCATTCTTGTCACATGACTCGCTAAAACTTGTGTTTTATAATAAATAAAGTTCCCCCAGTTGCAAAATATGAGGATATTAGAAGTTGCTTTAGAGTTCCATGACCTGTATAAAAACACTCGGCCTTCAGCCTCGTACTTTTATATGGTCATGAAACTCCTCGGTAACTTATAATATCCTTATATTTTACAATAGGGGGAACTTTATTCACTATATATATATATATATATATATATATATATATATATATATATATATATATATAGGGTGAGGCAGCACAAATACGCCTTCCCCTCTTCCATATAATGAGCTTTACCTTCTCTGTAAACTTAAGGCACAGGCTGCATTTGGAGGCAGGAGGTGTCTGTTTATACAGAGTTTAGTATCTTCCCTTTAATGTTCAGTATGATGGAGCAATGCTCAGACAGAGACACAGACAGAATCCTCTGCACATTTCCATAACAACATTGTATATATATAATGTAATACAATATAATATTATAAATAAATAGGAATAATATATATTCATACAGCACATTAAAGCGGTTATACATCATTCCAATGAGTCTGTGCACTGGTGGAGCTTACAATCTAAGGTCCCTATGACAGTCTCACACACACTAGGGTCAATTATATGAGAAGCCAATGAAGCTGTCTGTATGTGTTTGACACATGGGAGGAAATCCAGGCAGAATCGGGTAGAACATACACACACCGTGGCTGGAATCAGATCAGGTTCCGGGTGCTGCAGAGAAGCGGAACCATTCCCTGAGCACATCATTCTGTCATTTTTCTTGCAGAAATTACATTTTCAGTTGTGTCTCTGGGAAGCAATTTGAGGCTATGGGAAGGCAGAACGTTCCATTGCATGGAGTCATCTCCTATCATGGCAGTTAGTGCCAGCCTGTATGGAATCCTATCATGGCAGTTAGAGAAAATAAACAACGAATCACCTGGGTACACATGGGTAAAGTACAGGGCAAACACTGTATTCACTTATCAGGAGAGGTTCCTGCATGCAGGGCCGGCCTTAGGCCTATTGGACCAATTGGGCCCAATAGGGCCCACACCTCTGGGGGCCCCGCACCACAGGGCAGCACATGATGCTGCCTGGCCTGCCCCCAACTTTGAGAGTCCAGCCCATCCCCAAATCCATAGGTCCAGCCTACCCCCAACTCTGATAAGCCAGCCTATCCCCCAACTCCATAGGTCTAGCCTGCCCCCAACTCTCATAGGCCCAGCTTTCCTCCAACCTTTATAGGCCCTGGCTGCCCCCAATCCAACCAAGCCTGCTCCCAAGCTGAATCGGCCCAGCCTGCCCCAAACTAACTGGCCCAGTCCACTCTCCTATTTCCTCCCTCTCTCTCTTACCCTGTGTGCCCCTATTATGTGCCCCTATTTCATCCCTCTCACTCTCTTACCTTGTCTGCCCCTTACCTTTCTATTTTGTGCCTGTATGCCCTTATTTTCCTAAATACTTGCTGTGTCAGTAGCCAGCAACACTTTGTCTAGGGGCCCCGCCAACATGGTCCCAATTGGGCCCCACATTTGATAGGATCAGCCCTGCCTGCATGACTAGGGCCACCATTTGAAATCACGGGCCCCATACAACAACATTTTCTGTGCTCCATGGGCCACGCCCAGCCCCTAAACTCCACCCCAGATCCCGCCCACACTACAATTAAAAGACCATCACAGACATCAGGGCTAAAAACTGTAACAACCCCCCCCCCACTCAAGTTATAAAAAGCCATTGATGGTCAGGGCCCCCTCATAGATTAAAGAAAAACTGTGGTGTCAGGGCCCCCCATAAAAGTTAAAAAAAAAAAAAACATTGGTGGTCACGGCCTCCCTACAAGTTAGAAAAAACCTTGATCCCAGGGCCTCCCATAAAAGTTTTTTAAAAATCATTGGTGGTCAGGGCCCCTCATAAGTAAAAAAAAAAGTTTCTGGCCATGGGCAAATTTGCCCAGTGTTGATAAATGACCCCCAGTGAGTATAAACCCCGGGGCTTTTGCCCCAATATTTTCTGTAAATTTTTATTTCTGGGTAGTGAAAGTGAACTGACTTCTACTACATTGAGAACACAAAGGGACAAGCGGATACTGCTTTCAATAGGAATTACAACCAACTTTAAAACTAAGGAAATTACTTTTCTTTTATTATTCCAAAATCAGTGTTTGGGTGCAGTTGCCCTTGGATGTTGATCAACATGAATAAGGAGACGGAGATTGTACTGAGGCTCGGCACGGAAGCCATTGCTCGTCGGATTAGTGACCTCCCGGTGTGTGTGCAGAGATGAAACTATGTATCGCTTTTTATTTGCCAAAAATATCTTGTGGTTGAGGGCAATACACCTTAAAGGGGAAGTGCACCTCTGTCCTCACTGTGATGAACCCCCTACTTTGTTCCTTTAAATGAAACTTCTTTTCCTCTAGTCTGAAGGGGAGGCCTCTGGTACGTGATTCTCTTTATGGGTAAAAAGGTCCCCTGCTATTTGTCTATAATGTCCTCTAATGTACTTGTAAAGTCTAATCATGTCCCCTCACAAGCGCCTTTTTTCCCCCAGAGAAAACAACCCCAACCTTCTCAGTCTCCCCTCATAATTTAACTCTTCCCTCCCTCTAACCAGTTTAGTTGCACTTAGTCTCTGCACTCTCTCCAGCTCATTTATATCCCTCTTAAGGACTGGAGTCCAAAACTGCCCCCATACTCCAGATGAGGCCTCACCAGGGACCTATAAAGAGACACAATTATGTTTCATCCCTTGAGTTAATGCCCTTTTTTATACAAGAACTTTATTTGCTTTAGTAGCCACAGAATGACACTGCCCAGAATTAGACAACTTGTTATCTACAAAGACCCCAAGATCCTTCTCATTTAAGGAAACTCCCAATACACTGCCATTTAGTGTAGAACTTGCATTTATATTATTTTTGCCAAAGTGCATAACCTGCATTTATCAACATTGAAGCTCATTTTCCAGTTTGCTGCCCAGTTTTCCAGTTTAGACAAATCACTGTGCAAAGTGGCAGCATCCTGCATGGAACCTATAGTTCTGCACAATTTAGTCTCATCTGCACAAATAGAAACAGTACTTTCAATGGCCACCTCCAGGTCATTAATAAACAAGTTGAAAAGCAAGGGACCTAGTACAGAGCCCTGCGGTACTCCACTAACAACACTGGTCCAATTAGAAAATGTTCCATTTACCACCACTCTTTGTAGTCTATCTTTTAGCCAGTTCTCTATCCAGGTACAAATACTATGTTCCAGGCCAACATTCCTTCATTTAACCAGTAACCTTTTATGTGGCACTGTATCAAATGCTTTAGCAAAGTCTAAGTAAATCACATCCACTGCCATCCCAGAATCGAGGTCCCTGTTCACCTTCTCATAAAAAGAAATTAAGTTAGTCTGGCAAGATCTATTACACATAAAACCATGCTGGCACACACTCATAGTATTATGATTTGCTATGAAGTCCAGTATCTTATCCTTTATTAACCCTTCAAAAATCTTTCCTACCACTGACGTCAGACTAACTGGCCTATAGCTTTGAGGCTGAGAACGGGATCCTTTTTTGAATAGAGGCACCACATTAGCAATTCGCCAGTCTCTCGGCACTATGCCACATCTCAATGAATCCTGAAAAATTAAGTAAAGAGGTTTGGCAATCACAGAGCTAAGCTCGCTAATTACCCTGGGATGAATACCATCTGGCCCTGGACCTTTGTTAATCTTAACATGTTCTAGTCTCTTTTGAATTTCATCATGTGTGAACCATGCATCATTAGTTGTATTACTAGAATTGGGACTATTAAGAAGGAAACCTTCACTTACTGATTCCTCATTTGTGTAGACAGACGAAAAATATTAGTTCAGAATCTGTGCTTTTATTTTGTTTTCATCAACTAGCTGACCCCCCTCTGATAGTAAGGGTCCCACCCCTTCCTGCTTCATCTTTTTACTATTAACATATTTAAAAAATAATTTTGGATTTTTTTTTACTGCTTGCTGCAATATCCTTTTCTATAGCAATTTTAGCTTGCCTTATAGCTTCTTTGCATGATTTATTGGCCTCCTTGTACCTTATAAATGATTCGGCTGTACCAGCTAACTTGAAAGCTTTAAAAGCACGTCTTTTCTTACCCACCTCAACACCAACGCTTCTATTGAACCAAAAAGGTTTTGCTTTGCAACGACGTTCCTTGCTTACAAGTGGAATATACTGACAAGTAGATTTATTAAGCAGCATTTTAAAGACTTCCCATTTTTGTTCTGTGTTTAACCCTGAGAAAAGCATTTCCCACTTAATATGTTGCAGAGATGCCCTTATACTGTCACAGTTTGCACGTCTGAAATTTAGTGTTTTAGTTCCTCCCTTATAGAATTGCTTCTGCAACAGAATCTCAAAGGAGACCATGTTATGACCACTATTCCCTAAATGCCCCTCACCCACACAAATGTTAGAGATGAGTTCAGTATTATTAGTTATTACAGGTACAAAAGAGAGTTATTCCTAGTAGGTTCTTGAACGATGCCTTCTCCTTCACCGGAATGCAATTATTTCTTTACTTGTCATTTATTTCTAGTTATCACTGGTCTAACAATAGATCCTGAAGCTCTAAGGTGAACCTGGTTCAATCTATGGTCCCACCACAACATTTTACCCATGAGTCACCCCCTCATGCAGCTTATGAAGCCCCAGGCCTTGCACAGAAATGGGGATACAATATGCACCACAGGTTTGAGGTTTGGAAATGTATCATTTTAAAGGGGAACACCACCCAAAAATGTTGATAAAATTCTGCAATTTATTTTCCACTGTTTTTTTTTCCAGAGGATGTTTATTTTAAAAATAATATCGGACTGTTTTTATTCTCAACAAAGAGTAGGAACTGGGCCGGCGGGACACTGGGAGAAAAACCCGGTGGGCCCTGGTTCTTGTGGGCCCCGATAGCCCAGACCCGCTCCCCTGACTATTGATGTCTGGTGTCTAAAGTTGTCCCATTAGGATCTACATCCATAAAATAATTGTTAGCAGTCTGTTCCATGGAAAATATTATTTAAATATTGATGCATAAGAAAATGTATATTGCTACGTTTAACAAACAACAATATCTTATGTAACCTAAATATAATCAATATCTGAATGAAAAGAATGAAATAGGAGGCTGATATAGACAAGCTGTTTGTTGACAGTGTCTTGAGATCACCAACTAAAGGTCTACTGGTAGATCCCGATCTGCCTTATAGGCACTAGTCCAACACTGCTGGTTCTTACTCCTGAAGCGATGTAGCAGAAGCCGGCTGATTAACAGACCTGGAGGAGGTGTGACTTCTGCTACCTTGTTCCGCGAGCCAGAAGCAAAGAACAGAAAGGTTTAGGCAAGTGGATAAATATGAGAAGGTTCCTTTACCTGTGAATATGAACAGACTCAGTAGAAGGATTGCGACACCCGGGACAGACATGCTGCTGAAAATGAAGGGTGAATCACGGACGTGTGAGCTGTGTCAGGCTGCTCTGCAAGTGGAAGAGGAAATAATAACTGTGAGAATCAGCCTTAGTGATTCCTGGAACACAGTCTCAGTAGTGGGTAACACTATGTACCCCCCACCTTATAGTAAGGGCAGGAACATATTCAAAGGAGCAACTCACCCACTCACTCACATAGAATACCATGAAAGGGTTGGTGCACTCATGCCCGGGGGTCACATGTCCTTGGTGCAGGAATATTGGCTCTATGATTACAGCAAACAACAGACACACCCCCTGTCCAAGCTGAAATGTGGGGTGAGCCCCAAACCCCTGGGATGGGTGTATATACAGTATACAGTGACCCACTGCCATGTTCAGGAATTGTGATGGGCAGTGCTGTAACTAAAAGTTACTGGGCCCAACAACAGATCTATTTCAGGGCTCCAAAATATCTAGAGGTTGTCCTGTTTTATTAATATATATTGTAATAGGGGCCTGGACCCCCCTGCAGCCGCAGGGTCTGCTTCCTCTGTAGTTACACCCCTGATGGTGGGTCTGTTGCCTGTCAAGATATTAGATATGGGGATCTCTGCACAAACTGCACCCTACACTAAAGTTCTACTGAACAGGCTCTTTGGTTCTACTTAAAAGAAATGACCAAAGTTTCTAGATCTTCCCCTTTATTATCCGACAAGGCCCGGACTGGCAATCTGTGAGTTCTGGCAAATGCCAGAGGGGCTGCTATAAGGTCCCATAGAAAGTCAGTATTTAGTGGGCTGGTGGGGGCTGATTGGGCCTCTGTGTACCTGAAATGCCAGGGCCTATTTTAATTCTCAGTCCGGACCTGAGACCCCCCAATGCTCGTTTCTCCTCGATTAAATACAATAACATCCAAAGTTTAAAAAGGTCAACGCTAAATGAAGCTCAGGGGAAACAAGTAGGATGAAAAGGGAAACCAATAAAAATGTTATAGTGTAGTATTTACTTGTAATGTTGTAGTTCCACATTCTCATACGTTCCCAATTTTACCTTTTGTGCAATTATCCTTTACAAGTCACCACGTGTGGGTGTTTGAGTGGGTTCTTACAAACGTTTAACTTTAACATGTGCACACGAAAAACCTTGTAGAAATAGGGCTGGAGGAAATCCTCTTGCTAGGAGAAGTTCAAAAGTGTAGAAATAGCGTAAAATCCTTTTTTATTCAATAACAATAAAAACCAATTGGTTACACTCAGATTTTGTGATTAAAATCAATCACAACATGTCTCCGTGCTTAAGTCCGATGTTCCGAGTGACCTTGGTGGTTTGGGCTCCGACCCGCGTTGCCTTCACGACCCCCCTAGCTACTTCCTGGACGCTCGGAGATGACGTCAGCTGCCTTACGCGTTTTGTTGCTTAACGACTTCCTCAGAGGCTTTGTATAGGCAGGGCTTCTCATCCAGGCCTCTTATCCCATCCGGTTGTCATGATTACGCATCCTCACTCTTTCCCTTATTTATTTCCGTGGTTCTACTGAAAGCTTCTATGCTTAATGGGAGTCATTGACCCTGACATCTAAAAATCTGTTCCTCTGAGAGGCTACAATGTTACTCTATTTCTGTTTAGTCCCTCTCCTATTCACCTTCCAGTCTCACCAGAGCCTCACTGGCCATAGGCTAATCAGGAAAACTCCTGGTGGGCCCAGGTGTCACTGGCCTCTTGCTTCTAACAATTTGGCCTATTTCATGGTAATTCCCTATTTCTTTATTGAAAAAATGGAACAATATAAGAAGTAGATATAAAAGACTAGAAGAATAAAGAGGTTGAGCGAGGACAGGGGAATAGTGGGCCCATGGTAAAGCTAAATTATTCAAAAACTACAAAGAAATAAAAAAAAGTCCAACTGCAAAGTGTCTCCGAATATCACTGCCTACGACATGCTGAAAGTTAATGTAAAGGTGAACTAACCCTTTAATGAGTTTACAACGGATTTGCTCATAGCGCTGTATGCGTTCAGTAAATAGTAGTGATGCACCAAGTCCAGCATTCGGTTCAGGATTCAGCCAAGATTCAGCCGTTTTCAGCCGGATTCAGCTGAATCTGAGTCCAAAAAATCACAAGTTTTCATCACACAAACAAGGAAGTCAGAAATGTTCTCTCTTTACCCCTCATTTCCCTAATATGCAAGTGAGGGTTCAGATTCAGTTTGGGATTCTTTCACAAAGCATTCGGGATTCGGCTGAATCCTAAAATAGTGGATTTGGTGCATCCCTAGGGGTCATTCTGCTTATGTTGATTCCAGCAGGGCAAATACAGATAAAGAAAGGCAATTGCCATCAGTTCCAAGGTTAGTGAAGCACATAATCACTTTTCCCTGCCCCGTATTTAACCTCAGAAAATACTCGGTGGCCCTCAGTTACCATAAAACAGCATGATATGATATTACAATTACCCCATGTTCATCTGTCTCTGATTTCCCTGCTGAGAGATACTATGAAGCAAAATTAAAAAAGAATTCATAAAGAGACAGAATGAGAAAAGATCAGCAAAGGCTCCGAAATGCACAGACATCTGAATTAAACTTTATACTGAGGCCATTAATGAGCCACCGGTGCCTCTTAGGGACTAGAACCCCCCACTGTAGATTATAGGTTTATTGCTGTATCCTACAAAAAGCTGGGACGTGTTAGTTTCACTTTAAACAGCTAACAAGATGTATCTGAATAATTCTATAAAGGAATAACTGAATTGTGTCACAGAATGTTACTCCCCCAATAACCTGGGAACCAACTGTATCTGCTCCCATCATGCAATGTCTAGGGAATGGTTACAAAAGGGGGATTTGACCTTAAAATGATTTTGTATCATTATGGCAACCTGTTACATTCTAGTTCAGTGGTTTTCAGTTCACCCCAACCTCTCTCTGAGGTCTAATATTTGGCCATGGCCCCCTTAGCTCATAACAAGGTTACAGATATATAGAAACATTGGGGTGTCACCCTGCTATAGTTCCAGGGGTACCCAGGGTACAAATAAGCATCACCCCAAATCTCCTCCTAACTGGCCTTCAGACTGGGCCCCCTTAGCTCATAACAAGGTTACAGATATATAGAAACATTGGGGTGTCACCCTGCTATAGTTCCAGGGGTACCCAGGGTACAAATAAGCACTCACCCCAAATCTCCCCCTAACTGACCTTCAGACTGGGCCCCCTCAGCTCATAACAAGGTTACAGATATATAGAAACATTGGGGTGTCACCCTGCTATAGTTCCAGGGGTACCCAGGGTACAAATAAGCACTCACCCCAAATCTCCCCCTAACTGACCTTCAGACTGGGCCCCCTCAGCTCATAACAAGGTTACAGATATATAGAAACATTGGGGTAACAGTCACCCTGCTATAGTTCCAGGGGTACCCAGGGCACAAATAAGCACTCACCCCAAATCTCCCCCTAACTGACCTTCAGACTGGGCCCCCTCAGCTCATAACAAGGTTACAGATATATAGAAACATTGGGGTGTCACCCTGCTATAGTTCCAGGGGTACCCAGGGTACAAATAATCACTCACCCCAAATCTCCCCCTAACTGACCTTCAGACTGGGCCCCCTTAGCTCATAACAAGGTTACAGATATATAGAAACATTGGGGTGTCACCCTGCTATAGTTCCAGGGGTACCCAGGGTACAAATAAACACTCACCCCAAATCTCCCCCTAATTGACCTAAAAAGACCATTAAAGTGAACAAATGGGCACTAAATAAATAGTGGAAAGTCATGGCAGGGACCCGTTGCAGCCCCCAGTTTATCAATGACAGTGTAGTTATAGAATTCACTTAAAGTTAATTGATGCTGAATTTCCGCCTTTAAATTCTTCATTATGGCTCATTACTCGTTTGGTTAAGTGAAAATACATTATCAGAGAGTTTTTTAAGTGTAAGAATCTAATTGCTTGGCATCGTTCTACTTGCTAAAGGTCTTGCCTACAGCCGGGGAAGGATATAGATTGATCTCTCATTAAAATTCTGCCGGCGCTCCCAGCAGCAGTGGAAAAAATGAGTTGTTAAATAAGACTCCAGTAAGATATTGACTTGCATAGATCTTCCACTGACGATGAAGTTATTTAGCAGCGAGATTAAAATACGATAATAAACTCCCACGGTCTCCTGGTGCCGCACACGCAGTCAGTCTGGGCTCTAAACCGGGAGATAAATGGGAGACCCAAAGACAAGGGCCATGATACATGCTTGTCAATGAGTGAATGGGCCAACACCTCCCTACTGTTTATTAGAGGAAAATCATCTGTGTACAGAGAATAAAGATCAGCTGATTGGGTGATGGCATTATACACAGGAACAGGTACAACAATTCAGATAGGATCTGTTACACAGATAGCTAGAATCTCAGCCGTAAAGCAGGGCAGGACTGCTGCTTAGACTGGCAAAGCCAAGCAAAGGAGCCATTCCAAGCACAGGCAAGATTAAAGGCAAAGATGAGCCAATCACTGCAGAGGAGGTTGCAGAAGCTTTAAAGGAGCTACAAACTTTACAGGATCAGAAGAAAAAACTGCAAATATCAATCAAGTGTCTGAATAACCTCATATCCCTGTCTGATGGGAAGGAAACAGAACTGAACAGGAGAAAGAAAGACAGTTTGTTTGATGAAATAAGAAGCATTGACAAGTTCATTGACATCAATCAGAACAAGCAAAAGTTTGAGTCAATGCGTTCTGGTTATAAAGCAGCGTATCCACATCCTGATACTGGGCGGCGCCAGACCCGATCCACTACCTCCAACAGTCCGGACACTTCTGAAAGTGAACCAGAGTTTGCAAAACCATTGCCTCCCCGGCGGCAGCAGCAACGACCAAGTGACAGAGTCAATTGGCCACAACTTCCTTGACCCAAGCCCTCAGCTCTGGAGGTGGACCAGCAGATGTACCTGCAACTTGCAGGACTGGCATAGCTTCTTGCTAGGTAACCCCTGTCCTGAACAACCCAGACACGCTCCTGGAGTCCCTTCTGGAATGCTGGGGGAATCTGAAGCCTATTCACGCTAGTCAGGGCTGTGCACTAAGGTCCACCCAAATGCAATACCCCGCAGGAGGTACAGTAGTATATCTCCCTTTGATCTTTGTGGAACTAGACTTTCGAGGGGATGCAGCTAGGATGATCAGAAAATGGCCTGAAAATAAAAAAGCCTGTAAAGGACTAATCCTTCAAGCAGTCCACCAACAAGGGCAACCTCGGGCATTCCAATCTCCCACTAAGCAGCTTACCTCACGGCAGCGTGCAGATGAGAAAACCCGCAAGCCGCCTACATCATCAAATCTGGATCCTGACCTTCCGCATCCCTTCTACCCACTTCCAAAAATGAAATAACAGCACACCTACCAGGGCCATAGGCGCTGGGGGCTTTTTGAGCAGGCCGGGTTACCAAGGAAGTGAGGGAACACCCTGGTCACAACCCACAGTCAGACCTAAATCCTGCGGTAGGGAAGCCAAAAACTCTCACACAGAGGGAAAGACTGTAGGAATCCGCTTTATTGATTTGGATAGGAGGGTTCTTCTGATGTGGTGTAATGGGAGGAGTACTGACATGGATGACATGGAGAGGGTAAGGGAATGACGCCATTCCTCAGGAAGACATTCTCATATGGTTGCGCAGGCAATGTACAGTCCTTACACCTCTAGTTAAGGCTTTTGATGAGGATGGGGTTTGGGCAGGAATCTGGAAAACACAAGTTAAATTGAACATCTCAGGTAACGTTCCACAGCACCTGCCCAATTCTTTTTTCATTGGGAAAGAACGAGGTACCTGTTTTTATGCTGGGCAGCCCCGTAGGTGCTATAAATGTGGAGCAAGTAACCATTTGGCCAGGTCATGTGCAGTCCTGAGGTGCGCCCTATGTAATGCAATTGGTCATGTTGCAGATGCATGTGTAAATGTCAGGTGCAATCTCTGTAATCCAATGGGACACGTGCATAGGAGTTGCCCTGAGGCCTACCATAATATAGTCACCCTTTTCCCAGAGATTGACAAGGAGATGAGGAAGGATTTTGTAACACCAGAAAGAGAGACCAGGGAGGAAAGTGAAACAGAAGTGAGGGACTCACAGAGTAGTACTGTTCCAAAGAGACCTGTGGAGAAAACAATGAGAACAAGCAGAAAGGAGAACCCAAAACCATACAGAAAGGAGAACTCAAAACCAGTCAGAGAGATAAGTGGGAAAGCAGTGAGGAGCAATACCAACAAGGAAGGTAAGAAGGAAGAGAATGTCTGGCAGACAGTTAACAGGAAAACTAAAAAACAAATGCAGGCTGACTTGTTAGACCCAGGGGAAGGTTCTGCTACGTCATTCTTAATTACGACCAAAAACAAATTTTTGGTTTTGGAGAAGGAGTCTGAGACCTGGGGAGACAGAGCTGAAAGAGAGGAGCAGGAGGAACTAGAGAAAATAGAGAAGAAAAAGCGAAAGAATTAGAGTAGGAGAATACTGAGGAAATGGAAATCTAACTTCCTTTAAAGAAAAGAGAAAGGGAAGGGAGTGACCAGACTGTCAGGAAGAAAGGTGTAGGTGCAAAACATTCCAGTGATCAGGACGGAGAGAGTGTTTGTCTTGAGGATGGAATGAGATCTTACTGTGGTCCTCAAGTCAAGCGATATGGGGAGGAGGCTGTAGGATTGGGCAAGAAAAAACATCCTCACAATCAGATTCTTGACTTTTAATGTTTGCAATGTAAGTGCGTAAGTCATTTCCATCTAATAAATGTTTATGGGCCACAGTCTATGGCAGCCAAGAGGGCCCTGCTAATTTCAACCAGATTCTTAGAAAGTTATTATTTAAACTTGCTTATTCAGCAGGCTGGTCTGGTTGATGTTGCAACCTGGGGTGGCCGGAAGGCATCACATACCTATAGATGTGCAGAAAGAAGCAGCCGTCTAGATATGGCTTTTGTCAGGGCTGGTGAGGAGTTCACTAATGTGAAGGAAGTTGGGGTCGAGTACTCTGATCACTTGACACTCTCTTTTACTGTGGGATCCTCATCTATTCCAGTGAAGGGTAAGGGTCTGTGGCGGCTGAGTGTGGATTCCCTGGAGGGTGAGTCAGTTCAACAGGCTCAGGCTCTTCTTTGCCACCAGCTCAATAGAGACGATTTTTACAACTCTGTGTCATCATGGTGGGAGGATGCCAAATTCTCATTCCGGACCTTCTTCCGTAAGCTATCTGTACGTAGGGAGGGAAATAGGTATAAGAAGTACCTGACTCTTTTAAAGAAGTTGGAGTCCTCTATTTCGGATGGGGTGGAGGGGTCAAAAATTGCCCAGCTGAAGGCCCAGATCAGAGAATGTCAGTACAGCCGGTACAAATCTCTTTTGCAGGAAAGGGACTACGGGAGTTTTCACTCGCCGGACCCCTTTTTAAACTGCAAAGAGAATGTTGGGCGAAAACTTGTCACCAGTCTGATCAATCCCAAGGGTGAGTTACAAACATCAAGGGAGGGCATCCTTGGGATAGTGAAAGACTTCTACGGTTCTCTGTTCCAGGCTAAGGCTTTGGATAAGGGGAGGACTTCATCCTTCCTGGAGGCAACCCCAGGGCCTGATGTAACTAATTTGGACTTTGAGCCTTTGACAGCTGAGATCACAGAGGATGAAGTCAAAGCTGCCATCGACTGCCTCGCCAAAAATAAGGCTCCAGGACCAGACGGCCTTACAGGCGAATTCTATAAGAAGTTTAAAGATCAGCTGGCTTTAGAGGTCTTTAGAGACTGCCTGGAAGGGGGTATCTTACCCCGCTCTCTGAGAGAATCCTCCTTGATCCTGCTGTCAAAAGGCACTTTATTATCTCCTGTCCAGTTCTGCACGGTGAAAGGGCGGAGCATCTTTGGGGCGATCCTTACTATTAGGGAAGCCTTGGAGCTATGCAAAGTCCAAAATACTGGGTGTTACTTTCTGTCTCTGGACCAGGCTAAGGCCTTTGATCGAGTGCTTATGAGAAAGTGGCGAGACGCAATGAAACGCGTCAATTGTGGGGATTATAACATCCATGTAATGTACTTACGATTTTAATGGATATTTAATAAACAGAGTTTTTATTTCTGGACCACCGTGTGCTCCGTAGCAATTGCCTTTGATCGAGTGGATCATGAGTATCTGTGGGCCGTTTTGGCAAAGTATGGCATCCCGGGAACATTCATTAGTTGGCTCTCAGCTTTGTACAAAGGGGCAGTAAGCTTTCCACTTATCAATGGATGGCGTGGTGAAAACTTTGAGGTCGGGGCAGGGGTGAGACAGGGGTGTCCCTTAAGCCCTCTGCTGTATGTTTTTGCAATCGATCCTTTTTTAAGGCGTTTGCAGGTGAGTGGAATTAAGGGTCTTTCTGTTCCCCGTAGCCAGCCCCTCAGGTCAGTAGCCTATGCGGATGATGTCACGGTAGCAGTCTCTTGTACTCAGAGGCCTCCGGGTCTCTGGTCAACATGGATAAGTCTCAAGCTTTTTGGTCATTAGATGAGGAGCCGGCCTTTCCGCTCCAGGAATTTACAACAGCCCCAACTCAGATTAGAATCTTAGGGATCAAATTTGGGAAGGGAGATGATGGTAGGCAAAACTGGGAGGAAAAGTTGGATGCCGGAAATGCAAAGGTACAGCGATGGAAGCAGTGGAAGCTGTCCTACAGAGAAAGGGTGAAGCTCGTGAAGACTTACCTGGTCCCTATCTTTTTGTTTGTTTCCTACGTGTATCCACTGCCAGAAGCTTTCTATGCTCGGATCCACAATCTCAGTTAATCTGGGGGAACAGACGGAATCCAGTAAAAAGAGGCATTGGGTATGTTATGTTCAGTGGCTTTCTTTGGATCCAGTTTCTTGTACAATGGGTAATTATGGAACATGTGTCCTATTCTCAAGCATTGAATCAACTGAGGTTTATGAAAACTGCATCTGGTGTAAAATACACATTTTAAAGCTTAGTTCTCCTTGAGGCTAATGCTGATTATTCATTTTGAAATATTGCAGCTGTGATCACTAAAATAATATTGACAGGAAAGGCAAATTAACATTTTGACATTTTTTTGCAGAGGGAAAATCTCTAGGAGTCTCTTAAAGTGATACTCCTACCATTATAATTCCATTTTATTGTTTTCTATTTGCTTTAAACAGTTGTTTGACCATCTCCTGCTCAGATTTCATGCTTTCTTATCATTTATACATTCATTAAATACAGTATTCTGCCTCATCTAGGACTCTTTATTTTTTTTAAACTCATATGACCATGGCACAAGGGGCACCCAGGGTGATTTTAGATGGCATCTGCCATTTTCATTAGAGATCAGTTGGTGCTCTGCCCCAGCAGTTAAATGTTTTATGATATTTAAAGGGGTTGTTCACCTTTGAGTTAACTTTAAGTATGATGTAGAGAGGGATATTCTTAGACAATTTGCCTTTGGTTTTCATTTATTATTATTTGTGGTTTTTGAGTTATTTAGCTTTTTATTCAGCAGCTCTCCAGTTGGCAATTTCAGCAGTCTGGTTGCTAGGGCGCAAAGTGTTCTTAGCAACCATGCACTGATTTGAATAAAAAACTGGACTATGTATAGGAGAGGCCTTAATAGAAATATGAGTAATAAAAAGTAGCAATAACAATACATTTGTAGCCTTCCAGAGCATTTGTTTTTAGATGGGGTCAGTGACCCCCTTTTAAAACCTGGAAAGAGTCTGAAGAAAAGGGCATATAATTAAAAAAACTGTAAAAAAATAAATAATGAAGACCATTTGAAATCTTGCTTCGAACTGGCCATTCTATAACATATTAAAAGTTAGCTTAAAGGCAAATCACCTCTTTAATACTGTAAGTATGTTTAATAGCCTATGTTTATATGCTTACTTATTATTACACTGCCACCTAGTGACCAAAGCTATACGGCAGGCTCAATATTTCCTTTCCCATCATCCTTTTGTCCATAGTAATAGAGAGTTCACCAGGAATTGATTGCAAGGTGTATATAATAATGCATCACACATTCTTATCCCTTATATCCCTTATTCTTGTCCCTTACTTACAGGACAGGAGGAGCAGGACAATTGGCTGAGCAAGCTGTGATCCCTCACTAAAGGACGGGCGCATCTGCACAAGTGTTTATTTTTTAAACTAGTAATGACTTGTAATTTTATTTTAATATATTTATTGCATTAATAGCAAGGCTGCCGAGTTTACTGCGGTCCTCCGGCTCCTCTTGATCTACAACTCTCAGTTTCCTAGGAAACCGCTTGATCTCCTTGATGTGAAAGAAAAAGAAAAAGAAAGAATTAACAAATGAGCCGGGTAGGGGCCCCTGGAATGAATATATTAATGCTATGCTGCATATCTGTAGCATCGGCCTCCCTTGTTGTTACACCTCAGCCTGTACTATTCCTTCTTTCAGTTTTCAGTTTAACTTCCCCTTTAACGTGTTGCGTAAGACTCTAGAATGTGAGTATGAAGGCAGGATACAAACACTGGTGTAGAAATGCGGCCGCTGTTGGTGCAGGAAAGCTGCACTAGTCTCATTGCATTTGGTGGTCTCTCAGTGACGTCAGTCAATGTCCATCTTGCATTCTTCAGGGGCAATAAATCCCTGCAGTAAAACCTCACTAACAGAATTTTCCACCCAAACACTATGAATCATGGCAATATTCAAGTCTGCAGAGATAATTGGAATATTCCATAATTTATTTTTTCTTCCCAATTGAAGCTACTATGGGCCATCATCAGCACTATTCTGGGGCCCTAATATATAGTAATTCCTGGGCTGCACAGCAGTTATATATATATATATATATACTATAGGGGTAAAGCCAATCAGGATTATACCTGCACCTTTTTACATTAGTCCCATTGGGAACCTCACTCTAAGTTGGAAAATGTACTGTAAACTCCTCCCCCAGTGCTTTTTAGAATATTTTTGATTTATTTGTGCTTCTTGCCTCTGGGCTGCTCTCTTTCCTATGGTCAAACCACAACACCCCACTGGGCAAGGTAATCCAATCTCCCCCAGTACTTACCCATACAAAAAAAACTCTGATTCTCTGTACTTCCTGCTCCTGGGCTGCTCTCTTTCCCATGGTCACACAGGAACCTCCCACTGAGTAAGCGAATCCAATCTCCCCCAGTACTTACCCAGGTACAGAGCTCTGATTCTCTGTACTTCCTGCTCCTGGGCTGTTCTCTTTCCCATGGTCAGACAGGAACCTCCCCCTGGGTAAGTGAGTCCAATCTCCCCCAGTACTTACCCAGGTACAGAGCTCTGATTCTCTGTACTTCCTGCTCCTGGGCTGTTCTCTTTCCCATGGTCAGACAGGAACCTCCCCCTGGGTAAGTGAATCCAATCTCCCCCAGTACTTACCCAGGTACAAAGCTCTGATTCTCTGTACTTCCTGCTCCTGGGCTGTTCTCTTTCCCATGGTCAGACAGGAACCTCCCCCTGGGTAAGTGAATCCAATCTCCCCCAGTACTTACCCAGGTACAAAGCTCTGATTCTCTGTACTTCCTGCTCCTGGGCTGTTCTCTTTCCCATGGTCAGACAGGAACCTCCCCCTGGGTAAGTGAATCCAATCTCCCCCAGTACTTACCCAGGTACAAAGCTCTGATTCTCTGTACTTCCTGCTCCTGGGCTGTTCTCTTTCCCATGGTCAGACAGGAACCTCCCCCTGGGTAAGTGAATCCAATCTCCCCCAGTACTTACCCAGGTACTGAGCTCTGATTCTCTGTACTTCCTGCTCCTGGGCTGTTCTCTTTCCCATGGTCAGACAGGAACCTCCCCCTGGGTAAGTGAATCCAATCTCCCCCAGTACTTACCCAGGTACAGAGCTCTGATTCTCTGTACTTCCTGCTCCTGGGCTGTTCTCTTTCCCATGGTCAGACAGGAACCTCCCCCTGGGTAAGTGAATCCAATCTCCCCCAGTACTTACCCAGGTACTGAGCTCTGATTCTCTGTACTTCCTGCTCCTGGGCTGTTCTCTTTCCCATGGTCAGACAGGAACCTCCCCCTGGGTAAGTGAATCCAATCTCCCCCAGTACTTACCCAGGTTCAAAGGTCAGACTCTATAGAAAGAAATGTAATGAACTCACTTCCCGAGATGTGTTTCCTAATGGAACTAAATAATACTTTGTAATAATACTGGTTCTCACTTTACTGAAACATTGCAGCAGAATTCTGCACTCCTCCAGGTCTTCAGGAGTCAGAACTGGCAGTGCACAAAAATCCAAAGAGCCAGACAGACACTACTCTCTGTAGCAAATACAGTTACAAGTACAATTGAATAATGGAGTTTCCATTTAAATATTGGAAGTTTCCATCTAGAAGTGATGAACAAATATCAGTGAGCCCTGTAACCCCCAAGTGCAAATATGCTTTTGGGGGGGGGGCTGGACTTTTATCCAGATAAATAGTAGGAGGGGGGTATTAAGCCCTGCGAGTCGTTTAGTAAATGATGGGAATAAGATGAAATAACATTACATTGGAGGGGGACACTGGCTCTGCTGCTGCAATTTAGGAGGATTTATTATTATTATTATTATTATTATTATTATTATTATTATTAAACATTGTGGACCAAGCGCAGAGCAGAATAAACGAATGAAACAGCCGCAGAGTCACTGACAAATAAGGGAATTCATAACAATAATTGTATTTTGTTTCCATTGTGATATTAAGGATCTACAAATCTTGTGTGATGCTCAGTCTTTGTGTGTCTGTCCATAGCCTGCCCATAGCCTCCTGTCTGTCCATAGTCTGCCCATAGACTCCTGTCTGTCCATAGTCTGTCCATAGACTCCTGTCTGTCCATAGTTTGCCCATAGACTCCTGTCTGTCCATAGTCTGTCCATAGACTCCTGTCTGTCCATAGTCTGCCCATAGACTCCTGTCTGTCCATAGTTTGCCCATAGACTCCTGTCTGTCCATAGTCTGTCCATAGACTCCTGTCTGTCCATAGTCTGCCCATAGACTCCTGTCTGTCCATAGTTTGCCCATAGACTCCTGTCTGTCCATAGTCTGTCCATGGTCTGTACATAGCCTCCTGTCTGTCCATGGTCTGTACATAGACTCCTGTCTGTCCATGGTCTGTACATAGCCTCCTGTCTGTCCATGGTCTGTACATAGACTCCTGTCTGTCCATAGTCTGCCCATAGCCTCCTGTCTGTCCATAGTCTGCCCATAGCCTCCTGTCTGTCCATAGTCTGCCCATAGCCTCCTGTCTGTCCATAGTCTGCCCATAGCCTCCTGTCTGTCCATAGCCTGCCTATACACCTAATAATTAATTTTGTCCACAGGGCTCAATCTAATGAGTTGAGACTTTCAACTCTCCTCCTAGAACCCCAATGTCTGACTGTATGAAGGTTATAAGGGGAAATAACCCAAAAGACAGAGAAAGGGCCGACAGACAGTTGTTTATATATCACCCCCCCCCCCCAGCTTGTCCCCAGACTGTCTCTCTCACTAGAACCAGGGAGACATCACTTCTGGGGATCTCAGCGCCTCTTCTCTCCCTGATACCAAAGGCTGGAGCAGATGTGTGAGGAGCTTCAGTGAGTCTGGGGGAATTAATTATCTCTTCTTATATGTCAGACATGAAAGCGCTGAGCTAAAGTCTGTCACTCGCATCTCCCAGCTCCATCTTCTTTCCTCATGGACTCACCCCTACTGGACAGGAAAGGGTTAACCCAATTAGCTATGTCTACTGGTCTTCATTCCACACTCACTTGTCATCATTCTAAATCCCAACAGACTTTGAGTCCTCCACCAACACATTTAATCAGCATATGTCTCTCTACGCAATGGGACAGCAAAGGGTTACTATCTGTACAACAAGCCCTATAGTATCTTTCTCTTTATATTAACATCTCTAGGAATAGAATATATAGTGAGTTTTATCTCTCCCTACTATACCTGTTATCCCACAGTCACACTCCCTTCCCAGAGACTATTATCCACTGTTACTATAGACACCATCTCTTCCTACTATACCTGCTATCCCACAGTCACACTCCCTTCCCAGAGACTATTATCCACTGTTACTATAGACACCATCTCTCCCTACTATACCTGCTATCCCACAGTCACACTCCCTTCCCAGAGACTATTATCCACTGTTACTATAGACACCATCTCTTCCTACTATACCTGCTATCCCACAGTCACACTCCCTTCCCAGAGACTATTATCCCACTGTTACTATAGGCACCATCTCTCCCTACTATACCTGCTATCCCACAGTCACACTCCCTTCCCAGAGACTATTATCCACTGTTACTATAGACACATCTCTCCCTACTATACCTGCTATCCCACAGTCACACTCCCTTCCCAGAGACTATTATCCACTGTTACTATAGACACCATCTCTCCCTACTATACCTGCTATCCCACAGTCACACTCCCTTCCCAGAGACTATTATCCACTGTTACTATAGGCACCATCTCTCCCTACTATACCTGCTATCCCACAGTCACACTCCCTTCCCAGAGACTATTATCCCACTGTTACTATAGACACATCTCTCCCTACTATACCTGCTATCCCACAGTCACACTCCCTTCCCAGAGACTATTATCCACTGTTACTATAGACACCATCTCTCCCTACTATACCTGCTATCCCACAGTCACACTCCCTTCCCAGAGACTATTATCCACTGTTACTATAGACACATCTCTCCCTACTATACCTGCTATCCCACAGTCACACTCCCTTCCCAGAGACTATTATCCACTGTTACTATAGACACCATCTCTCCCTACTATACCTGCTATCCCACAGTCACACTCCCTTCCCAGAGACTATTATCCACTGTTACTATAGGCACCATCTCTCCCTACTATACCTGCTATCCCACAGTCACACTCCCTTCCCAGAGACTATTATCCACTGTTACTATAGACACCATCTCTCCCTACTATACCTGCTATCCCACAGTCACACTCCCTTCCCAGAGACTATTATCCACTGTTACTATAGACACCATCTCTCCCTACTATACCTGCTATCCCACAGTCACACTCCCTTCCCAGAGACTATTATACTCACTGTTCTGTTCGTTCTCCTAATGTTTCAGATCTTCAGGACTGAAAGGCAGAAATCAACAAGAAGACGCTCAGTAAATGCCCCTCTGATTGATGTCGTGTTCTGTGGCTCAGCTTGGGGGCCTCCTAATGAGGAATATTTTGGGGCTGAGGAAAATGGACAAATGGTTTTCATCTGAATGTGTCTGTGGGATATGCGTCTCACAATTGCTCTCAGGGTTTAATGGAAGTAGAATGTTTCTAGACTTAACCCTGTGCAGGATTTTGCTGAATAAATAAGTTATTATGGGAACTACAGTAATAGCTCAATAAATAACTTTCTGTTTCCTGCATCTGTACAATAATCACTGATAATTAGTGACATTCAGTTCGTTTTCATGCAAAATCAATAAACAGACAGTGGGTGGGATTGTTGTTCAGTTAATGAAACAGGTGGGGAACAGGTAAGGGTCGTCTCCACCAAATATTGGGCCTAAGGTTAATGTGAAACATGGGGGGTAAAAGCTGTAAGACTGCACCCCATTCTGCCATAATGAGCTCTGCGTAATCCAGACATGGAATGAAGATCACTGTTACAAAACTGGATAAAAAATAATTGCATGTAGAATGAGAAAATGATGATTAACCCCTGGCATGCAAGTAAGATCTCTGCAGAAAATGGATTCAGAGCATTGCCGATAATATGGTTGGAGAAAATAGTTAATGGTCATTGCCTTAACTCCAGACCTGCCTGTAAGATTTGCGCAAATAATTAAATGGATAATTAGCATTACATTAACCCCTGACACATGGGAAAGATAACTACAGACAATACATTCAGAGCACTGCATTAACCCCAGATATGCCAGTAACATTACTAGTAGTGTTGTTAGAGCAATCTCCTCCAGTTTGTAAGTTTGTTGGCTGCAACAGCTTATGCCTATGGTACCTATACATCTCTTCCAACTGATGGATCCAAGTATTAAAGTCCATTTATTCTTCTCTATGGTTATTCTATAGATGGGTTTCATATCTGGATACAAAGGTGTCTTCTTCTTCTGAAGCCCAGTTATTATATAAGTGTGGAGCTGATGACTGGGAATATATTTATTACATGTTCAGTTGTTATAACTGCCCCCCTGTGATGGAGCCTTTTACATTACAAGAAATGTCTATTCTTTCCCCCAACCATTCAATAAAAACTTAAGCCTTCAAAGATAAGATTTCCGGCCAACTCATCCACAAATAAACCATGAACCGAGGAGAACGAGTCGCCAGAACGAGTTTTCTTCTATAATAAGGGAAGGTGTATGTGGAAGAAGAGGGATTGGGCTCAGCAGGATTACTGTAGTGATGAATGGGACTTACAAGAAACAGCACAAAAGACCTTCAGAATTCCCTTATTACTGGAGCCCACGCTGAGGCACAATCAGCCCAAGTAACAGGCATAACATTGCTGCACTCGCTAGAGGTGACGCCACAATGGGGGATGCTGCTTCTCTAGGAATTCATACAAAAGGGATACAAACACTTATAATAATGAATATCCTTCATTAAACGGTATTACTATGATTATATTTATTTAGCAAGTTTTCCACCACCGGAGCCCTGCTGTCAGTAATGGGTGATTTTGAGGCTTGGTTAAACTGGTTAAACGTGGCAGAGTAAGAGGGGTGTTGCTTGGGAAATGCCTGGGCTAATGGGATAATAACAATGAATTATATCTCTTATATTGAGACTCTTGCAGTTAAGTGGACACTTACACCCTCCCTGCAGGATCAATATTCTATTGCCAACTCCTGCACCTTCCATGACACCTTGTTAGTGGGACATTTCATCTTGTGTCTTTCCCTGGAACCTAAATCCCTTTAGCCTCAGCCGGCTACTATTTGTCTTTTCCTGAGCAACCACAATCCATGAAATAGGGGCCCCATTCATTTTTATACAATAGTAACACACAATGTGCCTCAAATCATGTTGTACTAAGGTCTCCTCTAGACGTGTGGGCAGGGCTGCCATCCGTTATTATGTGGTCATACTAAGACTTACCCAGCAGGGGACCCCAATTCTTAGCAAACCAGTCCCCCAGGCTGATTGTCCTGGGCAACAAATGTAACAGAACCCCTTAAAAAAAATCTGCCTAAGCACTCCCCCACATTCGCTGCACATTTATGACTTTAAAATCACACCTTTGCCTCTCTTGGGGTCCCCCATTTGCCACAGGGCCCCCCCACGATGACCCTGATTATGGGCGTGTTTTACTCTGCTCATCCTATTCTCACACTACAGCATGTGTCACATGATCTATGTCAGATATTCGGTTCTTTACGGACCAATAGGACCCTGGGTGGGGCCACACTACAGATCTTCCAATGGGTATAAGTGCACGTTAATGTAAAATAGTAAAGTAGTACAAAAGGGCAATCCATGTGGTTGTACAGGGTTCTTTATCCCAAGTGGCAAATCAGGGTTGGGGTGGGACCAAAAAAATTAATAAAAAATAAAACAAGCCCTTAGTACATAAGTTAGGCCTGGAACAAATATCTCCATTATAGTGAAACCCTTCCAAATACTGTATAAATGGATCCAGATTAAGCCAGACAGGATGATATATAAGTAATTTCATGCTAGAGAATCTACAGTAAAATATATTTGGCCTGTTGGCTCTCCAGGTTTTCTCTTCCCATCCACATTAGGTCCAATGAATTTCCCTCTTTATCTGCAGAAAGAACACTCCACTTTCCTCTTATCTCTCTCTCTGCGTTTGCCTTATGTCCCCCTTCTCTAGGGCAGAAACATCACTTGATAGCGCAGAATATTCATGATAAGAAGAATTTTCCACCTGCATTGAACTTCTTATCCCCACTGGGTTGGTTCTCCTACATACACCTAAAACCCAGTGTGAAGGTCCATTAGGGTGAGAATCAGAGGGAACAGCCATTTATTTAGTCTTCTGGATACACCTAAAACCCAGTCTGAAGGTCAGTTAGGGAGAAGATATTGGGTGACTGTGTATTTGCTGCCCTAGATATCAGGGAAACTATGACTGGACCACTTACACACCAACATTGGCCTATATCTCTACTCATTTTATTAGCTAACAGGGGCTCTGGCCAAAGGATGGGCCTTTAAGGTGGGCTCTAGATATTGGTGAACTATATCCCCATCATCAACAACCAACCAACTAGAACCTAAATGGAAAACTTGATATCATTAAAGTGTTCATCAATCTGGGTCAGCCCTCCAGTGGTTCAGTTGTTTGTTGACAATAAATCAAAATATTAAAAGAAGACACAGACAGACTTTTTATGCATACAGGTATGGAATCCGTTATCCAGAGACCACTGAATTACGGAAGGGCTGTCTCCCATAGACTCCATTATAATTAAAATGTTTAAAAATGATTCCCTGTTTCTCGGTAATAATAAAACAGTAGCTTGTACTTGATCCCAACTAAGATATAATTAATCCTTATTGGAGGCAAACCAGCCTATTGGGTTTATTTCATGTTTATATGATTTTCTTGTAGACTTAAGGTATGAAGATCCAAATTAATGGGAAGATCTGTTATCCAGAAAACCCCAGGTTCTTAGCATTCTAGATAACAGGTCCCATACCTGTACTGAAGCAAGTATAAGAAGCAAGTTCCATGGGACTGTCCTTGTTCCTCGGACAGAAGCTTCACAGAAGGCTGTTCCTA
Source organism: Xenopus petersii (assembly GCA_038501925.1). Taxonomy (NCBI): domain Eukaryota; kingdom Metazoa; phylum Chordata; class Amphibia; order Anura; family Pipidae; genus Xenopus; species Xenopus petersii. The sequence continues at coordinate 3,719,890 of CM076673.1, read as the reverse complement.
TTGTCAGTGTATCGGTGGGTGAAAATCAATCTCTAATTAGATCTCATAATATAATTATTGACACATGTCAGCTGTAAATGTAATGGGATTTGTACATATAGTGAACAGTAATGCATAATGAGACAGAATTGATTAAGGTCCCGTTGCCGTTCCATCCATACAAAACACCAATTGTCTATGAATGAAACCAACACTAAGCCCAAGGAATAATACATATGCAAAGGCTCCAGCTCCACAGTGGACTTCATATTTTGTGATTAAAAGATCTACAATGAAGCAGGGACCGAGAACTGAATTTCCAATCACTATGTAAAATGATATATTTGGATTTTGTTCCCCTTTAAGCTATAACATTCTATAGAAACACTGGGCAAGTAAATGAATTGGCAATCCCCACCTAGTAAATGGAAGCTTGTACTTTCCAATGACAGATGGACCCATGACTCCCACATCTTTGTAGTATCTCTGCACCTTTCTAGGGTGCCCTTTCCACTAGACCTATGTCTGTAGTGGTGTTTGCAGTTCACCACTGCCTTACCTGCTTCTCCTATGGATAATGTATAATTATAGATTTCCTTTATGACAGATGAGATGAAGCAAATGGAGACTGATTAGTGGTAATGAGCTCTTAATGGGTTACTGGTTAATGTCTATCTTTAGCTTCAAGAGGACCACCTGCCAGCGAGATTGGCCATATATAAGTGTGTGTGGGGTACAGCTATTTCCAGTATACCGTATAGATATTTCCAGATAGATAGATAACACAGGGTGCCAAGGCATAATGCATACCATCTGAGTGGCAATGGGCCCCCAAGTCTCTTGTGGCTGAACTCAGACCCCTCCTTGCCCTCATCTCTTGAGTTCAAAATCCTTGGTACTTCTTCTTTCACAAGTATCCTATGGTGATTGTACCCATGCCTAGAGACCGAATGTACCTATGCCTAGAGGCCTAATGTACCCATGCCTAGAGGCCTAATGTACCCATGCCTAGAGGCCTAATGTACCCATGCTTGGAGGCCTAATGTACCCATGCCTGGAGGCCTAATGTACCCATGCCTAGAGACCGAATGTACCTATGCCTGGAGGCCTAATGTACCCATGCCTAGAGGCCTAATGTACCCATGCCTGGAGGCCTAGTGTACCCATGCTTGGAGCCCTAATCTACCCATGCCTAGAGGCCTAATGTACCCATGCCTGGAGGCCTAGTGTACCCATGCTTGGAGGCCTAATGTACCCATGCCTAGAGGCCTAATGTACCCATGCCTGGAGGCCTAGTGTACCCATGCCTGGAGCCCTAATCTACCCATGCCTAGAGGCCTAATGCACCCATGCCTGGAGGCCTAATGTACCCATGCCTAGAGGCCTAATGTACACATGCCTGGTGGCCTAATGTACCCATGCCTGGAGGCCTAATGTACCCATGCCTGGAGGCCTAGTGTACCCATGCCTGGAGCCCTAATCTACCCATGCCTAGAGGCCTAATGCACCCATGCCTAGAGGCCTAATGTACACATGCCTGGTGGCCTAATGTACACATGCCTGGTGGCCTAATCTACCCATGCCTAGAGGCCTAATGCACCCATGCCTGGAGGCGTAATGTACCCATGCCTAGAGGCCTAATGTACACATGCCTGGTGGCCTAATGTACCCATGCCTGGAGGCCTAATGTACCCATGCCTGGAGGCCTAGTGTACCCATGCCTGGAGGCCTAGTGTACCCATGCCTGGAGCCCTAATCTACCCATGCCTGGAGCCCTAATCTACCCATGCCTAGAGGCCTAATGTACACATGCCTGGTGGCCTAATGTACACATGCCTGGTGGCCTAATGTACCTATGCCTGGTGGCCTAATGTAGCCGTGCCTGGAGGCCCAGTACACTCATACCTTGAGGCTAAGTGCACCCATGTCTATACCAGCATGCACAATTTGGAGATTGCATTGTGACAGTAACAAAAAGTGGTAATTTTAGCCTGTCACCATGAAACTCTTCCCATTGCCCCTGAACAAGATATTAGATATACATTACCCTCTCTCAATCTCCTTTCTATTAACACTGAATTGCTTTGCACTGGCTCGTCTCCAAATGAAACACATCTCTCTCCAGTGTTACGCTGCGGAGATTGCTTACAAATTGGACTCTCTCCCTGGATCACAAGCTGGTTTTGTGATTAATGATGTAGGAATTCCATATCTACAAGCACCCGTTGCTCATTCACTCACAGACTCAGTTCTGATATATTCATATCTATATAAGAAAAGTTCCTGCTGATTGGTCTCTGTGCAAAATCAGAATTAAGAGACAACATCTAATGCTGAGAATTGCACCCGATGCCCACGGCCATGCCTTCCCTACCAGCTTTTCCAGAAGATTGTGAGGAATAACTTGTCAATTTATTCCTGATGAAGAAGAGCTGACCCTGCAGGGGAGGAAGGTCACACGGCACAGGACTATTACCAATTTTCTAAATGATTCTCACAGTGTTACAGGTCAACTCAGTGCTCAGAAAAACTCAAACAGGCAAACAATGGCAACATCAAGATAAATATATAAACACTGTTCATTACTGGGTGCTGGGGGCAACTACTCATTATAAAAGCCCTAATTAGAATTAAATTATCAGGAGAGACAAGTGTATGGCAGCTTATAAATTCCTTTCAAATGAAGTTATTACAGAAGCAGCCAAGCCTGTCTGTGTGATTGCACAACATAGTGGCGGTGATAATACAAGTAGAAATGGTTAAATAAGCTGTTCAGCCCTCGGCTTCCACATTTGGGACCTGAGTTGTGTTACCTACAACTGTCAACTAACACCCCAACCCCAAAAGTAGAACAAGGTGATGAGAGTAGGGCAATATGAAGACACTACGGCAAGATGGAGACAGTAGAGCAAGATGGAGACAGTAGGGTAAGATGGAGACAGTAGAGAAAGATGGAGACAGTAGGGTAAGATGGAGACAGTAGAGAAAGATGGAAACAGTAGGGTAAGATGGAGACAGTAGAGAAAGATGGAGACAGTAGGGCAAGATGGAGACAGAGGGGCAAGATGGAGACAGTAGGACAAGATGAAGACAGTAGCACAAGATGGAGACAGTAGGACAAGATGAAGACAGTAGCACAAGATGGAGACAGTAGGGCAAGATGGAGACAGTAGGACAAGATGGAGACAGTAGGGCAAGATGGAGACAGTAGGACAAGATGGAGTCAGTAGGGAAAGATGGAGACAGAGGGGCACGATGGAGACAGTAGGGTAAGATGGAAACAGTAGGACAAGATGGAGACAGTAGCACAAGATGGAGACAGTAGGACAAGATGGAGACAGTAGAGTAAAATGGAGACAGTAGGGAAAGATGGAGACAGTAGGGGCAGATGGAGACAGTAGGACAAGATGGAGACAGTAGGACAAGATGGAGACAGTAGAGTAAGATGGAGACAGTAGGGCAAGATGGAGACAGTAGGGGCAGATGGAGACAGTAGGGGCAGATGGAGACAGTAGGACAAGATGGAGACAGTAGGACAAGATGGAGACAGTAGAGTAAGATGGAGACAGTAGGGAAAGATGGAGACAGTAGGGAAAGATGGAGACAGTAGGACAAGATGGAGACAGTAGGACAAGATGGAGACAGTAGAGTAAGATGGAGACAGTAGGGAAAGATGGAGACAGTAGGGACAGATGGAGACAGTAGGGGCAGATGGAGACAGTAGGACAAGATGGAGACAGTAGAGTAAGATGGAGACAGTAGGGAAAGATGGAGACTGTAGGGAAAGATAGAGACAGTAGGGTAGGATGGCAACAGCAGAGTATGAAGGAATCTATAGGGAAACAAGAACTAAACAAAACTGGGTAGTGCTTCCAAAATCCACCTCCCACTTTATTTTGCCCCATGTTCAGTCTGTGTTAAACTTGAATAATCTGCCCAAATATTACAACTGCTCTACCTTATATACACTCCCCCCTGATACACTGCTACAGGGAACACTGCGGCTGCATTATGTGTGGGTGCATTATGTGTGGCTGCATTATGTGTGGGTGCATTATGTGTGGCTGCATTATGTGTGGCTGCATTATGTGTGGCTGCATTATGTGTGGCTGCATTATGTGTGGCTGCATTATGTGTGGGTGCATTATGTGTGGGTGCATTATATGTGGGTGTATTATGTGTGGGTGCATTATGTGTGGGTGCATTATGTGTGGCTGCATTATGTGTGGGTGCATTATGTGTGGCTGCATTATGTGTGGGTGCATTATGTGTGGCTGCATTATGTGTGGGTGCATTATGTGTGGCTGCATTATGTGTGGCTGCATTATGTGTGGGTGCATTATGTGTGGGTGCATTATATGTGGGTGTATTATGTGTGGGTGCATTATGTGTGGGTGTATTATGTGTGGGTGCATTATGTGTGGGTGCATTATGTGTGGGTGTATTATGTGTGGGTGCATTATGTGTGGGTGCCTTATGTGTGGGTGCATTATGTGTGGGTGTATTATGTGTGGGTGCATTATGTTTGGGTGTATTATGTGTGGGTGCATTATGTGTGGGTGCCTTATGTGTGGGTGCATTATGTGTGGGTGCCTTATGTGTGGGTGCATTATGTGTGGGTGTATTATGTGTGGGTGCATTATGTTTGGGTGTATTATGTGTGGGTGCATTATATGTGGGTGCATTATATGTGGGTGCATTATGTGTGGGTGTATTATGTGTGGGTGCATTATATGTGGGTGCATTATGTGTGGGTGTATTATGTGTGGGTGCATTATATGTGGGTGCATGGGGTCCGGATATATTGGGTCTCTTGTGCTGAAATGTCAGTGGCTGGGGGACACACCACAAGGGATCCCAATATGAAACGTATGAGTCTTGCAGGACTGGGATCCCTTTCACTTCTACCTGATTGGTCATACAGGATCCCCAGCACAAATTTGCCCATGGGCAGTTACCTATAGCAACCAATCAGTGATTAGCTTTTTAAAGCAGCTTCAAGTAGAACAATGAATGCAGCAATTTGATTGGTTGCTATGGGTTACTGCCCATGAGCAAATTTGCCCAGTGTTGATATGTAAATGACCCCCACTGTTGCAGATTTAAGATGGGTACACTCCCCCCATATTCTCAGAAAGGCCTCAGCCAGCAATTCCTCAACATTTCTATCTGATATTTAACCGACAGAGTAAAGATTAATTGTGATAAATGCCGAGAGCCCAGCGGGGCCCCCAAGTCTCCGAGTTGGAATATTTCTGATCTAATCTTTCCCTGCACAAGTGAAATCTAAAATTAAATATAATTGGGTTTTTTTAATGTTAAAAATAGTCGTGGAAGATTCACATGGGAAGACTTGTCTAGTTCTGGTAATTGGGTTTAATGTACAAACGATCAGTGTCTGAGAAAAGGGGCCCCAATGTAGGAACTCTAGGGCCCCCCAACTACACAAAGCAGCCAATCTCTTGCCATCTGCACTCACACTTTCACACACTCTCTCTCTCTCACATACACTCACACTCACTCACACACACTCACATAGTCACACTCACACACACTCACTCATACTCTCTCTCACACTCACACACACTCACACACTCACAGTCACACTCACACACACTCACTCATACTCTCTCTCACACACACACTCACAGTCACACTCACACAAACTCACTCATACTCTCTCTCACACACACACTCACACTCACTCATACTCACACACACTCACACACACACACACACTCTCAATCACACACACTCTCTCTCACACACACTCACACACACACTCTCAATCACACACACTCTCTCTCACACACACTCACACACACACTCTCAATCACACACACTCTCTCTCACACACACTCACACACTCACAGTCACACACACTCACACACTCACACACACTCACACACACTCACACACACTCTCAATCACACACACTCTCTCTCACACACACTCACACACTCACAATCACACTCACACACACACACTCACACACACTCACACCCACTCACACTCACACACTCACACATACTCACACATACACACTCACACACACTCACACATACTCTCACTCACTCACTCACTCACTCACACTCACTCACTCACAGACACACTCACACACACACAGTCACACACACTTACTCACACTCACACACACTCACACTCACTCACTCTCACTCACACATACTCTCTCTCTCACACACTCACACACACTCACTCACACATACTCTCACACACTCTCACTCTCACTCACACATACATACATACTCTCACTCACACACACTCACACACACTCACACATACTCACACATACACAGTCACACACACTCACACATACTCTCACTCACTCACAGACACACTCTCACACACACACACAGTCACACACACTTGCTCACACTCACTCACACTCACACACACACTCACACACACACTCACACTCTCTCTCTCACACACTCACACACACTCACTCACACTCACACATACTCTCACACACTCTCACACACACTCACTCTCACTCACACACACTCACACACACTCACACATACTCACACATACACAGTCACACACACTCACACATACTCTCACTCACTCACTCACTCACTCACTCACAGACACACTCACACACACACACACACACACACACACAGTCACACACACTTGCTCACACTCACTCACACACACTCACACTCTCACACACACTCACACACACACTCACACTCACACATACTCTCTCTCTCACACACACTCACTCACACACACACAGTCACACACACTCACTCACACACACTCACACATACTCTCACACACTCACACACACTCACTCTCACACACTCACAGTATTTTCAGGCTCCACCAATCAGTTCATCAGGCTGGGAAGTCATTTGCAAAATTCTCCTGTTTCCCCTGAAAATACTGTAAGTCCTTTAGAGGAAGGACAGAGCAGGTGCTGGGTGGGTGAGAAATTGAATTGTTATTGTTGTTGTTGGGGGGTTATTGTTGTCTTTATTAACTCTTGAGGTGCTCAGTTATTCTCAGTTATTGCCTATATTTATGGGATATAAGTAATGGCTGATTATAAAGTTTTTGGGAACATTAGACACCTGGAGCCCTTCCTTCAGCTCAACCACTGCCTTTAACCCTGTAAGTGCTGAGCACCATCATTAACCCCATTAACTCTCTCCCTGCAGGATTAATGGCCACTTACATTCTTAGGCCACTTGTTCTACTGAAGAGTCACAGCCTGTCTGGTTTTGGGGCTGTTAAAGGGCTCGTTCACCTTCCAAACACTTTTCAGTTCAGTTGTTTTCAGATTGTTCCCCAGAAATAAAGACTTTTTTCAATTACTTTCCGTTATTTCTTTTTTACTGTTTTCCAAAATCTAAGTGTAAAGTTGAATGTCGGTGTCTCTGGTGTTTGAGTGACAGCTCAGTAATTCAGGTGCAGATTCTGTTATAATTTCACAACATTGAGTTGATCCATTTCTCAGCAGCATCTCTGGAGTATCAGTAACTATTGTATCAAGTCTAACAGTTGCCTGTAATGAAACTCAGAGATTCTGCTCAGCAGGGACAAAGAGAAGAAATGGATCAACTAAATGGATCAATTTAGAACAGTTTACAGGGTCGGCGACCCCCCCTCCCAGAGCTGCTTTAGAAGGTGAAAAATGACAATTTACACTTCAATATTAGAAAAACGGTGACACATAGAAAATAGAAAGTCATTGGAAAAAGTCTTTATTTCTGGTGATCTATCGGAAAACAACTATTTGCTTGAAGGTGAACCACCCCTTTAAGGTATCTCCAGACTTTATATCAGAGTTTATAACCTACATCCTTGAGATGATGTTGATTTCAGCATTAAACAGGAAGGCTGTCAGGGAATGCTGGGAGTTGTAGACACACACACACACACACACTCACACATAGACACACACATATAGACACACACACACACACACGCTCACACATAGACACACACATATAGACACACACACACACATATACACACTGGTATCACTTGTTGGAATGTAAGGGAATTGTGTGACAGGGATCCTGCTCCCCCCTCCCCATACAATTCATTAACCAGTGAGTGGACAGGAGCTGCACTTTACAGAACAACAACACGGATGATTATGACGTGGGATTAGCGTTGGCTGGAGATTAATGGGGAATTTTCATTAAAAGAATGGATTCTGCACAAGATACTGTGGGAATTAGTGCTGACAGGGGAAGAACTGTTGATCAGTGCAAGTGGGAGGCAGAGAAAGCAACTGTGTGTGTCTATTGTATGTTTGTTTGTGTATGTGTGTGTCTGCATGGTATCTCTCTATTGCACAAATACACTGACACACAGACACACAATGAATTCCCCTCACCTATATATTGTTCCAGTTCCTCTGGGTATAATGGAGGTGTGTGCAGTATAAGTATGGAACACAAATACAGTCACCTACACACATATACACACAATATGATGTGCCCTTAAAGTTAAAGTGGCTGTGTGTCTGCTTGTCTTTATTGGGGAAAGGGTGTGGGTAGTGTGTAAGTGATCGGGGGGGGGGGGCAGAATGTGGGTTAGAGTGTATTATTATGTGTGTGTTTTATGGGGGGGATATGTGTGGGTTATATTGTATGTTAGGGTGTATTATTCTGTGTGTGTTTTATTAGGGGAATGAGGTTGTGTGTGTGGGTTAGAATGTGGGTTAGGGTGTATGTGTGTGTTTTATTGGGGGAATGGGGCTGTGTGTTAGAGTGTATTATTATGTGTGTGTTTGTTTTATTGGGGGAAATGGGGTTGTGTGTGTGTGTTAGGATGTGGGTTAGAGAGTATTAGTGTGTGTTTATGCCATTATGTGTGTGTTGCAAGTAGAATAAAACCTATTAGCTGTATAAGATAAAGCTCCATTGTGATAATTGTTCCTTTCTAACCCCACAATATGCCATAAAGAGCACCCAGAGCTGAGTGATTGGGGGGACTGGGTGCAGTGGGTGCTACAATGTGAGGGGATGGGGGCAGAGGCATAGGGTTGTGAGCAATTAATGGGTAGAAATGAGGTGGGCAGTGCTGGAGCGACTAACACACACACACACAGACACACACACATAGAGACACACAGACACACACACAAAGAGCCCCAGAGCAAGTGAGTGGGAGTTCAGCACCAGAGCAGGCGGGACAGCGCCGCGAGCAACAGGCAGAGGATTCCAACTCCAAATCTCTAGGGAAATCGGCTGAATTCAGCACTAGAAGAGCCGGACAGCGCCCAGACCAGCGACTCGCTCTCTGCGACTCAAATCCCGAATTCAGAACCGAAATCACTGGACAGCGCCGAGACTGGGTCCCCTCAACACAGAGTCTGGATTCAGAAGCAGAACCTCCAGGCAGAGCCCAGAGCAACTCAACCCGACAATAGAGACCTTGGAGCAGCTGCCCGGAATTTAGAAGCAGAATAACCGGACAGTGCAAATAGTGCAGGACTGGAGCAGCAGTTTGCACTACAGAGAGCGCCTTGGCGCAACCAATAAGAACGCCGAGCGCCTATTTAGAAGGCTCTTAGTAACAGCGTCTATAACTGCAAGGGGCATGCAATGTATTAACCCAGGAATTTACTTCACATTCGGGGACTTTGAGAAGCAGATTAGAAAGCAGATTAGCGTCCGCTGCTCCATTGCGCCTCCTGGTTTCCCCACAAGGACACTCACAACTGGGGGATTCAAATCAATTTAAGTCCCGACCAGACGCGCAATGTCCATAGAGTGAATCTCTGTCTCCAGCTGCACAAAAACAGCCCCCCTCCTTCAAGTAATCACACCGGCGTTATCGTATCGCGCTATCGCAGTCTCGCAGATATGTCGCATTACTCAATGAGGACCATAAACAACAGCGATGCGATGGCTTTCTCTGGGGGATTAGACTCCTCGGAGGTGGGGCCAGAAATCACCTTGGCTCTACCTTTAATCCTGGTCGCCATTTGTCTGGTGGGACTGACGGGGAACTTATTGGTCATCGCAATCCTCTTGCACGATTTTAGGAAAGGCAAATGGTCAGTAGTTAATTGTCTGGTCATTAGTCTGTCTGCGACCGACCTGCTGCTGATCCTCTTTTGTCTGCCAGTGCGCATTGTTACGTATGCCAAACAGTCTTGGGTGTTGGGAAGTTTTATTTGCAGGACCTCAGAATGGTTCCTCCACTGCTGCTTAATAGCCAAAAGTTTCACCCTGGCTGCAATTGGACAGGCGAGGTACAAGCACGTTATCACCCCACCTAAGTTCCTAAGCTTCAGCAGCAGACATGTGGTCTTGGTCTTGGTCTTCTCTTGGACTTTATCTCTCCTGTTGCCTCTTCCACATCTGATATTCACCCAAATGCAGGTCAGACAACAAGGACTCTTCTGCGTTTTTGATATCCCAGAATATGCCTCCAATTTCATGATTGTCTTCAGCAAATTGTACCCTCTGCTCACCTATGTCCTTCCAATGGTCTTCTCCTTCTGCTGCTACATACGAGCTCTCAGGAAGAGGGAGAGGAGAAACAGGGTTCCCAGTCCCAGAGTCCTTAGTAGGAGAATCACATCCATGCTAATGAGTATTAACCTGGCATTTGATGCAATGTGGCTCCCAGAATGGATTGTGTGGATGTGGGCAAGGCACAGCAGCTTCGGGACTCTACATCCACCAACTGCATTGATGGTTCTAGCTCAGGTCATCCTGTTCCTCAACTGCACTTTGAACCCTGGAGTCTTTCTGGCTGTATCCGATGAATTCAGGGAAGGTTTTAAGAATATATGGACAATGGTAAAATGTAAACCATGTAGTGATGAGGGTCTCAGCAGAGCAGGGGAGAATGGATCAGACATGGTCACCAGTACCATTCAATCCTTGCAAGACTTGCAAACAAACTCAGGATTGAGGTCCTCCCAAGAGTCCAAACTAAAAGAGGAGAAGATCCTTCCAGATGTGGAGCACTTTTGGCAGGACCGGAGGAATACAACAGCTGGAGAGGACAATGATCCCATGCCCTGGGAAAACCAGGAGAAGTCTTGAAGCCCACCAGGTCCCTCAGTCCCAGTGCTGTGTAGAACTCTATCTATTGAATTGTATGTGTTTCTAGTGCGGGGAATCTATGAGTGGGACTCTTCAAGTCTGTAGTGTAATGTGTGTTAATCTCTAGTGGAATAGACATTAGCCAATGATGTTAAAGGGGAAGTTAACCTTTTAAATTATAATATCATTTGGGATTATTTTTCCTTTTTAATAGGATTACTCTTTTGGTGTCCATACCTTATATTACAACCTGGAAAATAAAAATGGAAATAGCAGTAATTAGTGTTGTTATAATAAAAAAAAACCAAGAAACCACAATTATATAGAAACATTAGGTTAAACTTGTGACCTTTTTTTTTTTTACTCAAAGAACCACCATGAATCCTGAGTATCGTGTAAAGGTTAACTTCCCCTTTAAAACAGTTTCCATTCTAGATTCTCCAAGAGGCATTTCTTGTTGGCAGGGGCCCTAGGACCAAATCAAGGCTTCTCCAGCTGGTGTCAATACATTGTTGTGTTACTAAATGTATCTGTGCTGTAAATGACTTTATATTATGAAGGTGATGTGAACCTTTGGCATCTGAGCTCACAATTATATCCAGAAATATAGTAGTTTTACTAATACACTGAGTGTTTACAGGTGCTGTGTGTTTTATGTTTATGCAACGCTATCCTGGCTCACAGCAACTAACAGACTCTCTATGGTGCTGCTGCCCAGGAGAATATTTAGAAATTACTTTATCCCTTTCTTGCTTTAGAATTTCAACTCCCAGCAACCCAAAACAGCCAATGAGCAGTGCATGGAACAGAATATTTGCCCCTGCTTAAACAAATTAAAGACAGCTCCATGCATTGTGTCGGGGAATTGGATATCTTGAATTGCTGGAGTTGCCAATTGATTTTTAGCACAAAGACATGTGGCTATTTTTAAAGGTACTGAACAGGGAACAAACATGGGATCTGGTACCCATATTTTGGACTTTGCTGCAGTATGACAGTACCTTGTCCTACATATTAATATAAATATACAGAGAAGGAATGTTCTGGTCACACAATAAGCTATACCCTCATACTGTACTGTCTAAGGGAATCAATATGGCACCTCCTCCTCCCATATGTATAAATACAAATATACAGAGAAGGAATGTTCTGGGCACACAATAAGCTATACCCTCATACTGTACTGTCTAAGGGAATCAATATGGCACCTCCTCCTCCCATATGTATAAATACAAATATACAGAGAAGGAATGTTCTGGTTACACAATAAGCTATACCCTCATATTGAACTGTTTGTTTACAGATACAAATGGGACCTAACCCCTATAAACAGCAAATATATCCACGTATAATAAGATGATCTTTGAACACTGGGAGCAGAGTGGATTATTATTAGAAAATAAATGAGTTATATTGATATATGGCAGTTGCCCCCCCCCCTGTGGAGATGCCATTTAGAAAGACACATGAGTGATAATAGAATGCAGGAGAATGCTAAGCAACCATGTCTTGTTCGGAAACTCAAGCTGGTTTAGAGGCCATAAAGGAAATCTTGAGGAAGGATTAGTGGGAAGCAAATCAAACAGAGGCCGTCTTGCACAGAAGATTTGGAAATTTAGGGTTATTATTATTATAACATATTCTGCTGCACTGTCTAGTGGACTTGTGAAGAATACAAACAGTGCAACAGATAGAAACAAGACAAGAGGTTGGACGGCGCTGTGCAGAAGAACTTACAATCTATGTGCCAGAGGCACAAGTGACATGCAGGGTGGGTTTCTGGTGGGGTAGAGTTTCAAACCCTCGTTTTTGGTACAGGTATGGGACCTGATATCCAGAATGCTCGGGACCTGGGGTTTTCCCAATGAGGGATTTTTCTGTAAAAAAAAAATATTAAAATATTAAACTAACCCAATTGGCTGGTTTTACCTCCAATAAGGATTAATTATATCTTAGTTGGGATAAGGTACAATGTACTGTTTCATTATTACAAGAAATACAAAATCATTTTTGAAAATTTAAAATATTTAACATGGAGCTTATGAGCTTATTTAACATGGAGCTTATTGTCCAATCCCAACCTAGATAGCCTTCCATCCACCTCTTCTTGGGGGTTGGGTTTCATGATTTTAGGGGGATGCCAGAATCAGTGGAAGCCCGGGATAGTGGTAGAACTTGTTGTTAGAAATAGAAACTCACTTCTTGAAATATTGTGCCATAAAGCAATGTTCCTAGAAAGTAAAAAAAACATTGGGATGAAGAGAGTTGGGACACTGTTCTGCATAAGAATCATTGGAGGAGGATTGATCAAAAGAGCAACTAGTAATGAGAGATACACTGTCAGGTAACAAGGGATGGAAAGAGGGGGCGTTACCCCAATATGCAGGCAAGGTGGAGTGGAAAATAAGTACAGAAGACAATGTGCAGTCTGAGAGGTAAGAGATTTCCTTCTAGTAGAGAAAAGCAGGGGATGGAGTAGCATGTGCAGTATTAGTAATTCTACAAAGGGTTTGTGCAGTTTAGGGTCAAGAAGAAGAAGAGAGAAATAATCTTCCTCCTCTCTCCAACTTCATCTCTTCCCTCACCATTCTCTCCATGTGTGCAGGTATGTTTGGTGCCTATGAGTACAAAGTCAAGTTGATACAATACATGTGCCAGTGCTTCCCCACTGCAACTAGGATTGCATTCAGACCCAAGGGGGTCCCATGAACACTCAATTACAGTAGAAGAGGAAAACTGCTTCATTATGAATAGGCCAATTCCCAACACACCATGAAGGATATTGGTGGATATTTGAGCTGCAGGTGCAATGGACCAAGAAGAAGGAATGTACTGTAATTCTCTAGTCAGTCCGAAATTGGGTAATGATACCATGAGGCGCAGATAATTCTGCCGCAAACGCTATTGATAAATAAAGGCACTTTGCAACAAAATGATCTGCGCCTCATGGTATCATTACCCAATTTCGGACTAACTAATTGAATGCTTTAGGTGGATGCAAGGGTTTCTGATACCTAGAACAAAGAAATAAGGGTAAATACACCAGTTCTATTTGATTGGATATAGGTCTCTAGTCACTCTCATGTCTCCACATTCCGTCTGGAGCTCTAGTGTCCTGTAACTCATCACCTCTGGTCTCTTAGGACAGGAGAAGAACAGAGAAGGGGCCCGGCAGAGACATTTCTCTGTAACTTGCAGGCCCGGATTTGTGGAAAGGCCACCTAGGCACGGGTATAGGGCGGCAGGATTTTAGGGGGGCAGCATGCTGCCCAACCACACCCACGTTGGTTAAAAAACACTGGGGATACGCTGGAGATATAATCATTATTTAAATTTCCCGTGCGCCAATCCCCATTGCTCCAGTCCAAATGATGAAAATTTGCACAAATAAAGGAGAGGGGACAGGGGCGACAAACAGCAGTGGGCCTAGGGGCTCCCACTATGTAAATCTGGTCTTGGTAACTTGATAACTGGCCCCACATACTGTTGTATTTGGCATTTGGATCTAATAAGAGAGTCTCAGACAGCGGGAAGGCTTGGCCACTGCATTCAGCTCATTAGAAGCATCTGTAAGTGCTCAGCCCTGCTCCCCTGGCCGAATATATTGATCTGCTTGGGAACTCACTCATGCCTATGGCTTTCATTTAACAAGTGCTTGTGGGGGAGAATCAAATAGAAACTTGTTCAGTGCAATCAAGTGCCTTTAAACATCATTTAAAAAATCCACATGGACATCTGGATAACTAATAGAGATTCCAGAGTTTATTTATGGCTCCTTACATTGCACTGGCCTATTGTGGATTTAGAAATCATCTCTTTTCTTTGTTTGCCTATTCTGACTGAGCCAAACATCTTATTCTGCATTAAAGGTTTTTGTTCCTTTCAATGTGTATGTGAAACCTGGTCCCACTATCATCAGCCCCGTTGGACTTCTCTCTACTTCCTTTACTCTGGGCTGTTCTCTTCCCCATGGTCAGTGAGAGAGGAAGTGCTTAGATCATCATTGCTGAGAGGGTGGATTTATGAAGGGGAGGTTCTTAACATGACTAATGCTAACATGATCCCATTCTTACCATTAAAAGCCATGTCAGAGGGATATTACTGGAACTATCAGGGCCACCATCAGTAATCACGGGGCCCTGTACTATTAAGTTAGCAGGACCCTCCCCCAGAAAGCTCCAATTACTTGCCCTCTAGGCAGGGTCACACTGGGCCAGTGGGGCACCAGGTAAAAACCTGCAATACCTAGACCCACACCCTTCTGATCTCCCCTTGATCCTGAACTTGGCGCAACTAAAGAACAGGTATGCGCATGTGTGTGTGGGGTGTCAGGTTGTGGCTGGGATGGGGGTCCCTGTGGCAGAAGCCCCAGTGGGCCTTTGGACCCTCCAGTCTAATGCTGCCTCTAGGGCCTAAATGAAAATAATAATTCCCCTAGTAATTCCCCTTGTAGGCACAACAATATCCTTGGTCTGCCCCAACCATGACCCAACGAGGCATCAAACCTTTATCTTTCCTGCAAGTTCCACTTATACATGACCCACAAATTATGTGTTTCCATCTCACGAACCCCCATGGGACCCCAGACTGTGAACTATGTCTGCATGGCTGAAACATTAATGTTATTATGTATAGGGAGGTCCCTAACAAAAGGCTGGACCTCCAAGAAGGGCTAAATATGAAAGTGTCTGACAAGCAATGGCTCAAAGCCAAGGAAGTCTCTGGAACTGGCTAAAGAGAAGCATTTATCTGCCATAGCCTCTGTATCTCATTGTCCCTCAACGGGAGAAGCCATCGAGTCACATGTCATGCGTAGCAGTGCGCTTAATTTATGGGAAAATGACATTTACATTGCGCTTTGTAAGCTACTGCCATTTAAATAAAAAAGAATTATACTCAGGAAAATGAACATAAAGTGCCCCATTTGTAGGAAGAATTTCCTCAACCATTTTGCTCGCTGGTTTATTAAACGTTACAAAAGTGCCCGTTGGGGTGCAGGGGGCTTATTCCATCATGTTGTGCTGTGGGTAACGATTGGCACGGCTCCAAATAATGTTCTTTCTGTTCATAAAGCGGAGCCTGTGCAGAACATAGTTCACAGTCTGGGGTCCCATGGGGGTTCCTGAGATGGAAACACATAATTTGTGGGTCATGTATAAGTGGAACTTGCAGGAAAGATATAGGTTTGATGCCTCGTTGGGTCATGGTTGGGGCAGACCAAGGATATGGCTGTGTCTACAAGGGGAATTATTATTTTCATTTAGGCCCTAGAGGCAGCGTTAGACTGGAGGGTCCAAGGCCCACTGAAGCAGAACAATCTGAAGAAGCTTGGATCTCCCAATTACAGGTCCAGTAGTATTTACCTTTGGCTGCGGCCTCTTCACTGGCGCATTAATAACTTTATGGCTTTGGCTTGTCCTTGTTTCCTTATTCAGCAGCAGATATTCCCTATAAAGGCACAATAATGATAATAATACAGTTTCTAAGCAATGCTGCGTTTCTGGGGGGGGGGGGGGGCATTTTCCAATAAAGGCAAATGGATCTCTCTTTGTTATAAATAAACTCGGCCCATTATTTGCCTTTACACAAGTAGTGCAACAAGAAGGCCCCACTTAGTATTTATCTGTACACAAGGGCAGGAGATGCACTTTACAAACATATTTAGATGAGCCAATTAGGGAGCACCACAAGTGCTTTTTAAAGGGGTGCTTGTTTGCATCTGGGGTTGAAGTAGAGGACCCCTAAAATGCTGTCCAAAAGTTTAGATAATCTAGAAAAGAGTATAAGCGCCTGAGGTCCCCTATCAGTGTAACAGGGCAATAGACCTCCAATGAAAAACCATATAAAATCTGTCAGTTAGTCCATTGGACCTGGAACTGCCTTTACCCCTAACTGCCATCCCACCTCTTAAAGGATGTCAGGCCCAGGGGGTCCCCTCCAAGAAAATTTTCTAATATTTCTAACACAAACCCTCTCCAAAGTTTTAAACAGATCAGCATAGGACTTCATCACAAGAAACCCTCCAAGAAGATCAAGTCAATAAAAACAACTATTCCATTGTCAAAAGGACATTTTCTTCATTATTTGCCTCCATCCGCCCAACCCACATGAATACAGTGCTGCCAAATGGAAATAGTGCTGTAATTTTGGGGGGCACACAGGTATATGACCTCTAACAAGTCTTTCCTTATTTTACATATCTCCAGCTTTGATCCAATTTCCCCTAAACTCCGCACCTTAGTGCTCCCTGAGAAGAATCTTGGGTTGGGCAGTTTTCTGCTATCAAGAGCAATGCCCAGGTAAGTCGTTATAATCACTTGGGGTGCCTAACTTTTGACACCCCCCAAATGATTGTGATATTCCTTCACCTTTACTGTAACTTGTATTCCTAGAAATTTCACTGCCCAAAATAAAGTATTTTTACTGTTAAAAGCCCCTGTGAAGATGTGGAATTGTCTCCCTGAATCAGTGCTACAGGCTGATACATTAGATAGGTACAAGGAAGGGTCGGATGCTTTATTCACCAGTAGCTCCTCCCAGCAGACAGGAGGGAGCCAATGAGATTAGAGGAGGGAAAGGGGTGTTACAGGGAGAGCTGGGAAGTGAATCAGGGGTACAGGCTGATACATTAGATAGGTACAAGGAAGGGTCAGATGCTTTATTCACCAGTAGCTCCTCCCAGCAGACAGGAGGGAGCCAATGAGATTAGAGGAGGGAAAGGGGTGTTACAGGGAGAGCTGGGAAGTGAATCAGTGGTACAGGCTGATACATTAGATAGGTACAAGGAAGGGTCGGATGCTTTATTCACCAGTAGCTCCTCCCAGCAGACAGGAGAGAGCCAATGAGATTAGAGGAGGGAAAGGGGTGTTACAGGGAGAGCTGGGAAGTGAATCAGTGGTACAGGCTGATACATTAGATAGGTACAAGGAAGGGTCGGATGCTTTATTCACCAGTAGCTCCTCCCAACAGACAGGAGGGAGCCAATGAGATTAGAGGAGGGAAATGGGGTGTTACAGGGAGAGCTGGGAAGTGAATCAGGGGTACAGGCTGATACATTAGATAGGTACAAGGAAGGGTCGGATGCTTTATTCACCAGTAGCTCCTCCCAGCAGACAGGAGGGAGCCAATGAGATTAGAGGAGGGAAAGGGGTGTTACAGAGAGAGCTGGGAAGTGAATCAGGGGTACAGGCTGATACATTAGATAGGTATAAGAAGGGGTTGGATGGTGTTTAGCAAGTGAGGGAATACAGGGATATGGGAGATAGCTCATAGTACAAGTTGATCCAGGGACTGGTCCCATTGTCATTTTGGAGTCAGGAAGGAATTTTTTCCCCTCTGACGCAAATTGGAGAGGCTTCAGACAGGGTTTTTTGCCTTCCTCTGGATCAACTGGCAGTTAGGCAGGTTATATACAGACTATAATAGTTGATCTTTTGATGGACATGGTCTTTTTTCAACCTAACTTATTATGCTACTATGTTACCTGTACTCTCTAACAAGTTTGTGTTCCAGCCTATGTCATTGCCAATACTTCCCACCAAACTCTTCACAAATTCTTCAAAAGGTTAAAATCACACATTTCTTTTCTTACCCTGGTCGGGTGCCATCTTGCCCAACTCTATAATGGAAGATGTGGTGTAAAACTCCAGTTTCTGATTGTCTGAAGGAACAGGGCTGCTCTCTCCAGCTTGGACTTGAGGACAAGGAGACGTTCTACATCGATTGAAGAAGGCTCTTCAGACTTGCAACAGGTTTATGAAAGTATCAGTATTTTGGTCTGGCCACTATATTGGTCAGGAGGAATGGTGGGTCATAGGCTTTAGTTCCACCTGATATTGTAGGTGTAACACCCCTTTATTAATTGATACCATTCCCCCTTCTGCTCTATCCAAGTGATTTTTGGTGTAAATTAGCATCCGGCAGGTAAATGAAAGATCAGCCACAATCCCCAGGCTTGGGAGAACGAAGGAAACATAAGCAGATTTCTCCCTAAATACCTATAAAATGATTTTCCTACTCCAGCGGATTATACTGTGCGTTTGTCTGGCATTTTAATTATCAAAGTGTGTGTTTAAGACCAAGATTATATCAGTAATACCAGACTGTAGAAGTCAGGGCAGCTATGAGAGGCCATATATATATATATATACACCCAATGGAAGCAAATGGATAAGATCATTCATGTAGGGTAAAGGGTAGAGCCCAACACTGACATGTGCAAGGGACCCCTGGAACCTTATAGAAGGGATGGGGGTCAAATTATTTGTTAACCAGATCAATCTCCTGCTATGATGGAGCCCTGAAAAAGACTGAGCAAGATTCCTCCATTTTTATATACCAGAGACCAACCCTTTGGCCAGTGGGGAATATTTCCTTCCCAGTAAAGGGAAAGTTAAGCTCCTGGGTCACTTACAGACCCCTGTAATTATTGGCTGAAAAAAGCAGGCCCCCAGTTCCCTCCATTCCCTGGTACTATTTGGCACATTCTGAATAATCCGCATTATCCGCACAAAGATGGAGAAATCTCCGGAGTGTCAGACGTGATGAGCAGCTGATGTGACATTTCTCCTGACAAGCTACAAAGCACTTTCCAGCCCCCAGAAACACATTATGTGAGAGGGATCAGTATTACAAGGTGGGCTGAGTTCAGATCTTTTATTAAAAATCTAATTTCTTTCCCAAGATTAAAAAAAAAAATTACCATAAATATGTCATTGGAAACCCCTTTCTGTGTATAACCGTTACCCCCCTCTCCAGTCCAGATCTATTTATTGTATTGAATGTAAAGTATCCAGCCCCTTCCTTTAATCTCTTTTATATTAAACTGTCCATGTGTCTTTCTGTAATCTTCTCTCTCTGATTCAGAACTGCACCAGCTGTGATCCAACAATGATATAAAATACATGAGCTTATGGTTTGCTACTATAGGCTTGGTACTTATACTCGGGGTGGGATAATAGTCTCTGGGAAGGGAGTGTGAGTGTGGGATATCAGGTATAGTAGGGAGAGATGGTGCCTATAGTAACAGTGGATAATAGTCTCTGGGAAGGGAGTGTGACTGTGGGATAGCAGGTATAGTAGGGAGAGATGGTGTCTATAGTAACAGTGGATAATAGTCTCTGGGAAGGGAGTGTGACTGTGGGATAACAGGTATAGTAGGGAGAGATGGTGTCTATAGTAACAGTGGATAATAGTCTCTGGGAAGGGAGTGTGACTGTGGGATAGCAGGTATAGTAGGGAGAGATGGTGTCTATAGTAACAGTGGATAATAGTCTCTGGGAAGGGAGTGTGACTGTGGGATAGCAGGTATAGTAGGGAGAGATGGTGTCTATAGTAACAGTGGATAATAGTCTCTGGGAAGGGAGTGTGACTGTGGGATAGCAGGTATAGTAGGGAGAGATGGTGCCTATAGTAACAGTGGATAATAGTCTCTGGGAAGGGAGTGTGACTGTGGGATAGCAGGTATAGTAGGGAGAGATGGTGCCTATAGTAACAGTGGATAATAGTCTCTGGGAAGGGAGTGTGACTGTGGGATAGCAGGTATAGTAGGGAGAGATGGTGTCTATAGTAACAGTGGATAATAGTCTCTGGGAAGGGAGTGTGACTGTGGGATAGCAGGTATAGTAGGGAGAGATGGTGTCTATAGTAACAGTGGATAATAGTCTCTGGGAAGGGAGTGTGACTGTGGGATAGCAGGTATAGTAGGGAGAGATGGTGTCTATAGTAACAGTGGATAATAGTCTCTGGGAAGGGAGTGTGACTGTGGGATAGCAGGTATAGTAGGGAGAGATGGTGTCTATAGTAACAGTAGATAATAGTCTCTGGGAAGGGAGTGTGACTGTGGGATAGCAGGTATAGTAGGGAGAGATGGTGTCTATAGTAACAGTGGATAATAGTCTCTGGGAAGGGAGTGTGACTGTGGGATAGCAGGTATAGTAGGGAGAGATGGTGCCTATAGTAACAGTGGATAATAGTCTCTGGGAAGGGAGTGTGACTGTGGGATAGCAGGTATAGTAGGGAGAGATGGTGTCTATAGTAACAGTAGATAATAGTCTCTGGGAAGGGAGTGTGACTGTGGGATAGCAGGTATAGTAGGGAGAGATGGTGTCTATAGTAACAGTAGATAATAGTCTCTGGGAAGGGAGTGTGACTGTGGGATAGCAGGTATAGTAGGGAGAGATGGTGTCTATAGTAACAGTGGATAATAGTCTCTGGGAAGGGAGTGTGACTGTGGGATAGCAGGTATAGTAGGGAGAGATGGTGCCTATAGTAACAGTGGATAATAGTCTCTGGGAAGGGAGTGTGACTGTGGGATAGCAGGTATAGTAGGGAGAGATGGTGTCTATAGTAACAGTGGATAATAGTCTCTGGGAAGGGAGTGTGACTGTGGGATAGCAGGTATAGTAGGGAGAGATGGTGTCTATAGTAACAGTGGATAATAGTCTCTGGGAAGGGAGTGTGACTGTGGGATAGCAGGTATAGTAGGGAGAGATGGTACCTATAGTAACAGTGGATAATAGTCTCTGGGAAGGGAGTGTGACTGTGGGATAACAGGTATAGTAGGGAGAGATGGTGCCTATAGTAACAGTGGGATAATAGTCTCTGGGAAGGAAGTGTGACTGTGGGATAGCAGGTATAGTAGGGAGAGATGGTGCCTATAGTAACAGTGGATAATAGTCTCTGGGAAGGGAGTGTGACTGTGGGATAGCAGGTATAGTAGGGAGAAATGGTGTCTATAGTAACAGTGGGATAATAGTCTCTGGGAAGGGAGTGTGACTGTGGGATAGCAGGTATAGTATATTAAATTGTTACAAATGTATCTAATTGCAGGTGCTGAGTAATATAATTTAATTTTCTGCCATCAGTGCAGAAGATCAAAGAGAAACTATCAGGGAACTGCTGAGTTGTCAAAATTAGGACTCTCCCAGTCCCACAGATAACAGTTGGGAGGTATGATATATGCACTGCTGGTTGTACAAGTTTTTATACCGCTATAAAGTGAAATGAATTACTAATCAGCACCAACTATTACTTATAGACATCTATTCACTCTATATTTGATATTTTCTAATGTGCCACTTGCGCTAAAGTCATAACATCTTAATAAGATACAGTTTTGTCTCATTTTTGGTTTCATCTGAATTAAGACCGTTACATTATTTTCTACTGTCAAACTCTCCTAATTATTCAAATTTGCAGGCGTCAGACTCCCAGGTCTGATCCAGGGGGCGCAGAGACAGAGATGTTACATTTCATAATGACTCAGAGGAAGACAATTTTCTGTTCATTAGTAGCCTGGAATTCTCCGAGTTGTGTGACCCCGGGGCCCCGCTTAGATTCTTTACTGATCAGCCGAGCTCCGGCCACTGGGAGATCAGGAATAAATTGGCGAGATGTGCGGCACCAAATTGCACAATGTTTGTCTCCTTGGTCACGTTTCAGCTCTTGTCTGATAACTGGGGGGTCTGGGTAATATTGGGGTCACTCGATAGACAGTGGGAGAGAGTGTTAGTCGCACTACTCTATGTAATCCAGCATTGGAGAGGTTTGTGGCTCGTCTATAGAAATAACATGTATAAGTGCAGCAGAAAACAGCTGGAGCCTCTGGCCATGACTTAGCCCCCGCCAAGGAATTACAAGTCATTTGCCCTAATGCCCACAGATCTGAGAAGCTTTGGCTCAGAGAGAATTAAACACGTCTGGGCTCCTAATCCTCTTTGCTCTAATAAAGCCATTTGCATGGAACGTGCCACTCCAGGGATGATACAGCCCAGCACTTCCACTTATTCTTATATCCATGGGCCCAGACACGGCAGCAATTCTCAGCCACAGAACTGACACTTCGCAGCTTAAATTCTCAATCTGGTTTGTTAATGTTGCACATCCAGCTGGTAATTTACACTGAGGAGCCCGAGTTGCCCATTGGATCAATAGAGGGAAAGAAGTACCTGGGCCCCCCGGCTCCGACTGACCATTTGTGGAGATTTCTGTGGACCAGACCCTTCAGTGATTTTAAACTTCAACTCCCTTTCACTTGCATACCTCCCAACTGTCCCGTTTTGAGCAGTCCCACTTTTGACAGCTCATCCCGGGTTTCTCTTTGATCTGCTGCATTGAACAGCCAGAAACAGACACAAAGGGGCAAATTCACCGCACTTCGCCGCACTTTGCCAGGCGTAGTTTTGCCAGTGCTCCGCAAATTCACTAAAATCCGAAGTTGCGCACAGGGGTAGCGTAAGGTTGCGAAGTTGCGCTAGCGTTGATTCGCTATGTAAAGCGAAGTTACGCTAGCGAAGGCTAATTTGCATACGGCGCGAAATTCAAATTTCAATGGAGGAACACGTATTAGCACTACAAATGCCTAGAAAACCTTCAAATCAGCAAATAAAAATGTTATTTTGCCCTACACATGTGCCCACTGTCTAGGTAAGTTGCCATGAGTCAGGAAATGTAGGGGGGGAAGGAGGGGAGCCCCAAAAATATTTTCGATCTTTTTCAGCCTATCACCCATCATGTAGAAAACACGTCAGCGTTTTTTGGGACTTAGAAAAAAATTTGACTTTTTTGGAAACAATCCCTATCTACTCTATTGTGCTTTGCCTGGTCTGAGGTGGCGAAGGAAGTCTAGCGTAAAAGGTAGCGTTCAGTACACTGCGCAAGTTAGTGAATTTGCGTAGTTACGTCGCTAGCGAAAATTCGCCTGGCGTAAGGGTGCGAAGTAACACTAGCGAAAATACGCCAGCGTTTGTTAGTGAATTTGCGCAGTAACGAAAAATGCCAAACGCTAGTGAATTAACGCTAGTGTTCGGCGCTTCAGCACTTAGTGAATTTGCGCCATTGTTTCTAACTTAATTGTGTCTTGGCAGAGAGCCCAGAATAGATACTTGACATTCTTTTGTGACAGTTTGATAAAATAAGAAGGAAGACTCACAGCTTTAGGGTCAGGCCACACTGGGCGTTTTGGGGAGATTTGGTCGCCTGGCGACTAATGGCCTCGTCTTTGCGGCGACCAATCTCCCCAAACGCCTTCCCTCACTCTGCACCAGCTAAAATGAAAAATCGCTGACGCTAATCACGCGCAGCGATTCGTTTTCTGAAGTCACACGAAGTGGCAACTTCATGTGGCCTTACCCTAAAGGGCAATTCACCTTCATTAGCAAAACTGTAATAACACATAAAAACCACAGAAATGTGTTCAAACTTTCATAACCTGCCAAATTATGTAAAATAAACATGGTAATTAGGGGGTGTGGCCAGAAAATGGACGTGGTGAAAAAAAATTTGGCGCGCTACATGCTCCAAATCTTTTTGTCCCTCTTTGTTTCCTAAATGTTGGGAGGTGTGTACTTGTAACGGGAGCGGACGTTTAAATACACTGCAGGCAAGGTCAGACTGGGGGGCCCGGGGTCCACCATGGCTGCTTTTTCAACAGCCCCCGTCCCTGTCGCAACACCCCTTCAGCCCCTTCAGTAAATTCTTTTGCTGCTTTTGGTGCAACAAGGGCAGGTAGCCAGTCCAACTCTGACTACACGGTCTGGTCCATTGTTTGGATTCAACATATAACCGCACCCTTGCACAGAAGTGGTATGGACCTAATTTATCCCTAATATCTGTGATTCAATGTCCCACAGCTGTAAATTGCACTGCTAACTACCCAGGGTCTTTTTTAACTTTACCTGAGGCTCCGCCCATTATCCATTATCCTCCTCCATGAATGGCTGCCTAACTTGGCTTTGTTCACCAATAGGGAGAAACCACCCCTTCTGCGAGAATATCATTATTATCCCTTATTTATATAGCTTAAGAATCCGCTTAATCTATATAAGAATATCTGTGAGAGCTACTTTCTTGCACTGATCAAATCAAAGGAATACCTGGAACCTTGTTATGAACTGGGGGGTTCGAACTTCAAGGGTCTGACAACTATTGCCTTAAGGTGGCCATACATGGGCCGATAAAAGATGCCGACAGACAGAGTCAGCAGCTTATTGGCCCGTGTATGGGGCCCCCCGACGGGCTTCCCCAATCTCGATCGGATGGGACTAAAAATCCGACTGCCCGTTCCCATTCGTTAGGATCTGATCATTGGGCCGGATCAGCCCGATATTGACCATCTCAAGGTGGGCATATCGGAGAGAGATCCGCTCGTTTGGCGACTTCGTGTATGGCCACCTTTAGAAAGTGTCATACGGAAGCCAAAATAAACAGGAATAAAAACTCACAGAGCTGGTGATCCCTGTTATCAAGGAAATCAGCCTTATAATACATGGAGAATAGTTATAGGTAAGTGCCAGCTTCCCAGGAATGACATTTAGAAGCAGCGGGCAGAGCTTACAATCAAGAGGAAAGTAGGTTCCCTGAATCCTGCAATCAGCAGAGGAACAGTATGTTTCAGTATAGGAATAGATTCACCAGGAAGGACAGTTATACACAATTTATATAAGGTTCATGGGAGAAATATCACAGCTCTCGGCCTGGCCAAAGACAATAGGATCCGTTAGCTGATGAATTTCCTTAATGCTCAATCTCTGGGGTAGTGCCCTAAAACTGCTACTGAGTATGTAATAGTAACACTGGCAGATTCCTTCCATTCCTCTATTGAGCGCTGGACTTCCAGTCATTCCCTATTCTCATTATACAGGGGACTCTACTAACTGTCAGCTCCATTAATGGGGGATGATGGGACATTACCAAGCAATTAGCACCCACTTACCTTCCCTGCCTGATTCCACCTCATTTGCTTTATCCTCATCTCCTGTAATTAGTCTCCTCTCTTCCCTTGTTCTAATGATTGATTTATAGTGATAATGTGTCCTTGCTCATCTCTATCAGCGGCTCAAGCAACTAGGAGTGATTTTTTAGGGTTGCCTTCATATCCCTTCCAGAAGCGTCTGCTCAAATTCCTAATCAAACACTGCACAGATTTAATTATAAACCTGCCAAGCAATGGATTAAGGATTGGGGTGAGCAGGGGGCAGTGCAATTGGCCAGGGCCATGTTGATCAGCCATCCACCCCAATCTGTATCTAACATTCCCATCAGATATTGATCAGGAAAGTGGTGAGTTTAAATGCTTGGGGCAGCTTTTGTGCCAAAATTTGGGCCCTCATTTTTGCCTCTGGGAAGTCTCACCAAGATAGGGTGCACTGCCAGCTTTTATGAAATAGTCCAGACTCTGAGGGAGTTAGCAGAGCAGTCAGAGCCCCCCAACATGAAGAGAAAAGGCGTGAGAGCCCCAGGCTTTAACACTTGCTAAAGCACTATATGTGGTCTCCCACCTACGACCCTTTGTACATTGTCATCCATTTGGATCTAAAAGATCCCCGAAGTCCCTATATTTCAATACAAAATGGGACCAACAGCAGGCATTTGTCCATATTATACACTCTTTGGGGGGGGTAGACCAGTCAACATCATCTTCTCCCTGTCATGCTAGTGTCAGACTGGGCCACCATAGAACCAACCTGATATGAAACATCTACATTGCAACAATATCATGTAAACAGTGTTACATGTAATATATGTGTCACGACCGGCACCCAATACCAGAACAGGTGCCAAGTACCCTGGTCTCGGCTCGGCTTCACCAGTAGTGTGACCACCGTTGGGCTTCGGGAGGAGCCCTCAGCTTACTTGGGTGCCACCTGGACTTAACGAGGGGTACAAGGCGAGATGTTCTGGCTAGCAGAGGGGCACGGCAGGTAGATAGTCTTTTGGGCCGAAGGTCACGGTACAAATGGAGCAGGCAAGAGAATCGTCAGACAGGCTGGGTCGAGGCAGGCAGATATCAAGAATCGTCAGGCAGGCAAGGGTCAAACCGGATAATCAAACAGATGGGGTCAGGCAGAAAGAGTAGTCGAGATGCAGGCAAAGGTCAGGATTCGGATATCAGAATAGTCAGGAACAGGCAGGGATCAAAACCGGAATAGCAGATACAAAATACACAGGAACAGACAGCACAAGGCTTCAGGAACCACCAGAATCAAGATTCTATCACGGGCACTGGCTGGGAGTATGAATGGGCCTTAAATACTTTCAAATTTCGCTCCAAAACGTGCGCCAATGCGCGCTGGCGTAATCATGGCAGCGCGCCTGTACCTTTAAGAGGCGCGCAGGCGCTCCGCGCGCGCCTTAAGAAACCAAGATGGCGCCGGCGCTGGAGGCAGGAGAAGGAGCGCAGCGGCGTGGCGGCCGTCCACGCCGCCGCATCACTAGACCACCAGGTATTTTTATTACAATATGGGTCCATGGTGGAATAATTGTAGTTGGCTGGAGCCTACCAGAAGATCCAAGACTACTGTGTGCCATTCCATATAACATGATGAACCATAGATGAATTACAGATTATAATGAACACTAAACCATTTAAAACATAACATGTAATTTAATCAAAGTCTGCACCAGCAGTGTCTCACTGGGATGTCAGGGACTCGCCAGAAAACCTGAAACCAGAGGCCCATCCTTCAAACTAGTTTTCCTCCTCTTTTCATCGAGCCTCTCCATTCTCCTGGTCTCTCTTCTTTACATACAATAATCTATTCTTCCATCTGTTTTTCCTCTTGGAGCCCATGCAGAAATAGGGGAAAGCTCTGACATAGGCCCAGCAGTTACAAGTAGAACCTCTGACAAATGGAATCCTACCTGCTGATTGGTTGCACTCGTACCAGTGATCCCCAACCAGTAACATGTTTCTCTCCAACCCCTTGGATGTTGCTCCCAGTGGCCTCAAAGCAGGAGATTATTTTCAGTTCTTTGCTTGGAGGCAAATTTTGGTTCCATAAAAAACAGTTGTACTGCCAAACAGTCCTGTAGACTGCCAGTCCCTACCAAATAGCCAATCACAGCCCTTATTCTGCACCCCAAGAACTTTTTTATGCTTGTGTTACTCCCCAACTCTTTTTACATTTGAATGTGGCTCACAGGTCAAAAAGGTTGGGGATCCAACAAGACCGTTGAGACTTTTATTCTAATAATCAAGAAGCAGATAATCATGTGGAAAGATCAGGAGACAATTGAGAGACAGAAAATGTGGCTGTGGGGGAGATGCTGGAAATTGGACTTTATCACCAATTGATGTTTTTAATCTTCAGACTGTCCCAAATAATCTCAAGTCAGTGCCCCCTATGCCAGGCTGTAGTGATATTACACTCGGGGCTGAGCACGGGTCAGAAACATTTCAGAAGATGGTTAAAAGTCTGAATTAGCAGCTGCTCCTTATTATGTCCCGGATTAACATGGAGATTTTATAAGACTTTATACCAATGTATTTTATGCCCCTGCTCGGGGGGCAGGGGAGTCACTGCTGGATCTTATTCCAATACAAACACTTTCTATCAAACACATGTGACGAGACTCCTCATCCTCATTATAGAGGCACATTATGCAGCCGCCAATATAATTCCACTCTAATGAATAGAATGCACCCCCCCCTCCCCAAGTCCGTCTATCCGAAAACTCGTTATCTGTTGTATCAGGGAGGATTAAAGGGAAACAGAAACTTTGTCTGGCACAAATATACTGTATATACTGATAGGAAGGCAAAATACAGCATTCCCTGTTACACATAGAAAAGCCCTTGAGAAGAGCAATATGTCTAATATCCCAATATAAACCATTGTCTCTATTCTGCTTCTTGTGCAGAGAAAAGGGACCCTGGGAAATGAATCCAAACGTGGGAGGGTCATCACTGGGGGACAAATAGAGCCCTGTACAAACGGTGTTGGATTATGGGGGTTGTAGTACAGCAAGAAACAAGATGAAGGCGATGAGGAGCCAGGTACTTAACCCCTTCCTCCTCTGAAACTTGTATCCTTAAAGGAAAACTAAACCCTAAAAATGAATGTGGCTAAAATGGCCTATTTTAGATAGTGAACTTATTGCACGAGGCTAAAGTTTGAGCTTGTCAATAGCAGCAATGATCCAGGACTTCAAACTTGTCACAGGGGGTCACCATCTTGGAAAGTGTCTGTGACACTCACATGCTCAGTGGGCTCTGATTGGCTGTTGAGAAGCTAAGCTTAGGGCTCGTCACTAATTATCCAGCAGAAAATGAGCTTCCCTGGCTGTAATATAAGCTGATGCTACAGGTTTGCTGATTATTCAATTCTGATGCTAATTGCACTGGTTTCTGTGCTGCAATGTAGTAATTATGTGTATTAATTACTAATCAGCCTTATATTGTGACATTTCTATTCTATGTGTACTGTATATTGTGAGTGGCTCCCTAAGCTCAGTAAGTGACAGCAGCACAGAGCATGTGAATCAGTGAATCAGCAGAAAAGAAGATGGGGAGCTACTGGGGCATCTTTGGAGACACAGATCTTTACTGCTAAAGGGCTGCGAATGCCTTGGGCTCGGACACAAGCAAAAAACATCATGTACAACATTTCTACCTACTTCTTTAGTTAGGCTTTAGTTCTCCTTTAAAGGGGTGGTTCACCTTTACAATAACATCCGATATCTTATAGAATGGCCAGTTCCAAGCAACTTTTCAAATGCCCTTCATTATTTATTTTTTTCATAGTTTTTTAATTACTTGTCTTCTTTTTTGACTCTTTCCAGCTTTCAAATGGGGGTTACTGACCCCATCTAAAAAACAAATGCTCTGTAAGGATACAATTTTATTGTTATTGCTACATTTTAATACACATCTTTCTATTCAGTTCCTCTCTTATTCATATTCCAGTCTCATCTTCAAATCAACGTATAGTTGCCAGGGTAGTTTGGACCCTAGCAACCAGATGGCTGAAACTGCAAACTGGAGAGCTGCTGAATAAAAATCTAAATAACTCAAAAACCACAAATAATAAAAAATGGAAACCAATTGAAAATTTTCTCAGAATATCCCTCTCTACATAAAAGTTACTTATTACTCTAAAAAAAGTTAATTATTTAAAGGGAAACAGCCCCTTTAATGATGCTCCAGGTAGTCGGCCAGGGCACAGCTAGATCCCACTCCAACCAGCTGTCCATATTTATTCTGCTGTCACTATATACAGAAACCAGCCCAAATCATTGTGCTCTATGTAGTTAATATCCTAGGATTAAAAGGGTTCTCCGCCTTTAAATTAATTTTTGTTATGGGGTAGACAGTGATATCTTGAAAACATTTCCAATTGGTCTTCATTTTTTATTATTTGTTTGCTTTTTTATTATTTAGCGTTTTAATTCAGCAGCTCTCCAGTTTGCAATTTCAGCAATGTGGTTGCAAATTCCCCTAGCAACCATGTATTGATTTGAATAAGAGACTGGAATATGAATAGGAGAGGCCTTACAGAGCATTTGTTTTCTTTAGATGGGGTCAGTGACCCCCATTTGAAAGCTGGAAATAGGCAGAAGAAGAAGGCAAATAATTCAAAAAGGATAAAAAAAGAAAAAAATAGTCAATTGCGAAGTTGTTTCAAATTAGCG
Source organism: Xenopus petersii (assembly GCA_038501925.1). NCBI lineage: Eukaryota > Metazoa > Chordata > Amphibia > Anura > Pipidae > Xenopus > Xenopus petersii. Next base: position 3,689,459 of record CM076673.1, on the reverse strand, counting down.
ATTCTATAACATTACAAAAATTAGGTGAACTACCCTATTAAGTGCCATTGATGAGGGGTCATGACTCCACCCATTAATTTTAATATTTTTCTAATTTAACTGAATTATATTAACATATATAAATAATTAGCTATTCTGGTGTATGGAGTCTATATAGGAGTGTGGCTATGGCTGGCTGCGGGGGTCAAACTCAGGAACCAAACCAAACCAAAGAGGCGTTTAAACTTCATTATGGGGTTGGGATTCTTGTTGATATATTTAAAATAATGGTTCATATATGCCCTGTTGTACTGTATACTCTGCGCTTCTCATTCTATTCTCCATTAGTCCAAAAGCCGGTGTAAGAGACTCAGTTCTTGGGACAAAGGTTCCCTATGCTGCGTATGAAGCACAGACAGAGGAATCTCCTGGGAGTTATATGTGACTAATGCAGGGAGAGATGGGGCCTGCGTGGGTTAAGACTGACTAGTCCTTCAATGAAATCACCTCTCTAAATGTCAGGTGAGAGGGTTGTACAACTAGTGAGTAATGGGACAGGTGAGAGGGTTGAACAACTAGTGGGTAATGGGACAGGTGAGAGGGTTGCACAACTAGTGGGTAATGGGACAGATGAGAGAGTTGCACAACTAGTGGGTAATGGGACAGGTGAGAGGGTTGCACAACTAGTGGGTAATGGGACAGGTGAGAGGGTTGTACAACTAGTGGGTAATGGGACAGGTGAGATGGTTGAACAACTAGTGGGTAATGGGACAGGTGAGAGAGTTACACAACTAGTGGGTAATGGGACAGGTGAGAGGGTTACACAACTAGTGGGTAATGGGACAGGTGAGAGAGTTGCACAACTAGTGGGTAATGGGACAGGTGAGAGGGTTGCACAACTAGTGGGTAATGGGACAGGTGAGAGGGTTACACAACTAGTGGGTAATGGGACAGGTGAGAGAGTTGCACAACTAGTGGGTAATGGGACAGGTGAGAGGGTTGTACAACTAGTGGGTAATGGGACAGGTGAGAGGGTTGTACAACTAGTGGGTAATGGGACAGGTGAGAGGGTTGTACAACTAGTAGGTAATGGGACAGGTGAGAGAGTTACACAACTAGTGGGTAATGGGACAGGTGAGAGGGTTACACAACTAGTGGGTAATGGGACAGGTGAGAGAGTTGCACAACTAGTGGGTAATGGGACAGGTGAGAGGGTTGAACAACTAGTGGGTAATTGGACAGGTGAGAGGGTTGCACAACTAGTGGGTAATGGGACAGGTGAGAGGGTTGCACAACTAGTGGGTAATGGGACAGGTGAGAGGGTTGTACAACTAGTGGGTAATGGGACAGGTGAGAGAGTTACACAACTAGTGGGTAATGGGACAGGTGAGAGGGTTGAACAACTAGTGGGTAATGGGACAGGTGAGAGGGTTGAACAACTAGTGGGTAATGGGACAGGTGAGAGGGTTGAACAACTAGTGGGTAATGGGACAGGTGAGAGGGTTGTACAACTAGTGGGTAATGGGACAGGTGAGAGGGTTGTACAACTAGTGGGTAATGGGACAGGTGAGAGGGTTACACAACTAATGGGTAATGGGACAGGTGAGAGAGTTGCACAACTAGTGGGTAATGGGACAGGTGAGAGGGTTGTACAACTAGTGGGTAATGGGACAGGTGAGAGGGTTGCACAGGTGACTTCATACAGTATCATTCTAATTCACTTTCATTTCAATTCATGGCCCCTCCCGGCCTGCAGAAATCCTAATATCCCCCCGGTTAGAATGTCTGGTCGGTCGCTGGTGAGATTCCCACACACACAAAAAGGACAAGATGGAACAGGTAACGCAGGAAGCAGGTGGCTGAGACTGTTCTGTTTCTATGGAAACTGTCTGACTGCCACCAGTTGTTGTTGACAGATTAATGACATGTTTTCTCTCTTAAAATATGAAATTTTACTCAGCAGGTGAGGACCCCCCCCAACACACATGTTCAGTTCCTGCTGCCTCCTCACCCACCTGTGCCCATGGCAAGTTGCCCACCTCTTATCTAACAACCTGCAACTTATCCAGAAATACCTATTTGCACTGGTTATATCCGGCTATATACTGACTCTATGCTGGATATACTCAATCTATACCCCAACTATACATTGTATAAACTCAATCTATACCCCGACTATACATTATATACCCTGACTATACATTTTATATACCCAACCTGTACCCCAACTATACATTGTATATACCCCACCTATATCCTGACTATACATTATATATATCCTGACTATACATTGTATATACCCCACCTATACCCTGACTATACATTGTATATACCCCACCTATACCCTGACTAGGCTCCTGGTACTACAGAGAGATGTACAATAGGGTATTTATGGCTGAGCCCATCCTGGTGGTTGTAGTAAAGCCACAGCTGCTCTGAACTTCCATGGTGGGAGAACAAGTATAAAATGGTTCATTAGCAGTTTCCATGGAGAGCAATTAATTACCCCCTTAGATGATATTTGGGTAAGTGATATTTATCCCTAGGCCTCTAGACCAAATCTCCTGCAGGCATGAAAGGGTTATAACACAATCGTAGGGCTATGGGAGGTGATATGGTTGAGCCCAGACAGCCTGAAACAATGGCAGCCCAGGCAAAACAGGACAAAAAGAGACATCACCCACCAACCGAGTCTGTTCTACAATCCCAGCAGCATTGTTTTTTCTAGATTACATGTTAATGTGAGGCCAGGATTGTTATGATAAAAGAGTTTTATAAAGAGTGCCGTGCAACAGGTCTCCAGTGAAGGCTTGATCATGTGGCCTTGCCTGGGAAACCCTCACTTACAAATGGCACCTGTATTAATGAGACATCTGATTAAACTAATTAACCAGGAATAGAAGTGCATATCAGCAGCTCTGGGAGGCCTGGTCCTTAATAGCATTTAAATTACAGTCGGCTCCTGATAGAGACACATTGTTTGGGGACAGGAGTGGCCCCTCAGCAAAGAATAAATCACTGATGTCCATTTACAGAGGTGTGGGGCCCTTAGGTGTTGGTAGTAGTTGGGATCCCAAGATACACCCCTACTGAGCACATTTTTATTAGCCCCAACTTGTAACCCGGAATTAAGACATTGGATTAGCTGTACCTAGGATTTCAGGCTGCTCTCTTCCCCATGGAAAGGCAGAGGGCGGAGCCTGCACAACTGAAACAGCTAACTGGGCCTTTATCGCCTTTACTCTGAGGATCAGCCTTCATTGCAGATACAACAGGAATAAATCTTGATTCTTAGTTGGGCCAGAAAGGATCATGGGAAGGAGAGCAGCTCAGGAGCAGAAGGTGTAGAGAATTGGGACCTGGGGAGTGTTAATATCACTTACCCAATGGTAGATTCCTAAATAGTGTCAGGATTAAAGGGAAGGTTTATCAAGGGTCATATTGAAAAATCTAATTTTTAAATTTGAATTTCGAGCTAATTTTAGGGAATAGTCCAGAATTTGAAAAAAATTTGAAATTCGAATATCGAAATTTATCATGTACTGTCTCTTTAAAAATGTGACGTCGCCTATATGCCATCTAAAACCTGGCCAATTGCTGTTTTAGCCTATGGGGGACCTCCTAGAAACTATTTGGAGTCATTTGGTGACTCCAAATGACTCCAAATGATATTTAAATACTTTGAATCGAATTCGATCTAATACAGCCTATTCAGTCAAAGTTAAAAATGTTTTCATAAACTTCGGTTGGTTTTTTTTTATTCGAATTTCGAGATGATGGGAGTTTAAAAAAAACTTCCATCACCTCGAAATTTGACCCTTGATAATTGATTTCATGTCAGGCTGATTTACTCATTATTTGCCCACTGACACTCTGGGAGTTGTAGTTCATAATTGTTGTGTTGGGCACATTTTGGAATGACGTGGGGCTACTGGATGACTGGCATCCAATAAATAACTCTAATAATGTTCTCTTCTGTGTGCCAAGCCTTGGGTGATGCCCACATGTGAACTGCCATGCCTTCTGCAGAGAGACAGACGAGTCAAGCAGGAGCCGACCAGCTTCCCTCATTTTCCATTTAATCAAAAACCCGGGTCTTGCTTAAATGGAGATTGCTGCTGTCTGACTTGGCACGAGATGAGGCGCAGCATCTGTTTCCAAATCTCACAACTCATTCCATTGAATCCAACGCTGAATCCAACGCTTAATGCCCAATCAGGAGGGGCAGTCACCCCTGCAGCGGCCCCTCGGCACAGACCCAATCATTAATCAATCATTAATAGATCACAGCTGCTGGGAACCTTAGTAGATGTTGGATCAATGGGGTATTGGATGAGTAATGACAGGCGTGTAATATGGTGCCATAAAGCAAACATGCTGTGCATTCCAATGGGTGTCCTGTTCTCTATCTATAACTGAATGTATACAATGTTCCCTCGCCAGGGGAATCTACATAGTGGCACCAGCCTGATGTGCCAACCTACAGCAACACAAAGGATCCTTCATACATTTTATTGCAGCTCCTGTTTGCCACTGACATTGGGTTGGTCTAACCGTGAGAACTAATTGTCTAGAGAAGTGATCCCAAACCAGTGACTCATGAGAAACATGTTGCAACCCCTTGGATGTTGCTCCCAGTGGCCTCAAAACAGATGCTTATTTTTGAATTCCAGACTTGGAGGCAAGTTTTGGTGCATAAAAAACAGGTGTACTGGCAATCAGAACTTACCCTACTGTCACCATCTTGCCCTACTGTCCCAGTTTTGCCCTACTCTATTTTATTCTAATGTCTCTATCTTGCCCCACTTTCTCATTCATGTTGTATAGTCTTCATCTTACCCCACTGTTGCCATCTAGCCCCACTATCTCCATGTTGCCTACAGTTGTCATCTTTCACTACTGTCTTTATAAAACCATTTCTTACTGTTTCCATCATGACCTGCTGCCTTAGTCTTGCTCTTTCATACCATCTTGCCCTAATGTCTCCAACTTGCCCTACTGTTGCCATCTTGTCCTTCTGTTGGTATCCTGGTCTGCCATTGGCATTTCCTTTTGCCATCTTGTCCTACTGTCTCCATATTTCACTAGTATTTCCATCTTGCCCTACTGTCTCCATATTTTCCCAGTATCTCCATTTTGTCCTACTGTCTCCATATTTCCCTAGTATCTCCATTATGTCCTACTGTCTCCATATTTCTCCAGTATCTCCATCTTGTCCTACTGTCTCCATCTTTCCATAGTATTTCCATCTTGCCCTACTGTCTCCATATTTCCCTAGTATCTCCATCTTGTTCTACTAACTCCATATTCCCTAGTAAATCCATTGTGTCCTACTGTCTCCATACTTTCCCAGTATCTCCATCTTGTCCTACTGTCTCCATCTTTCTATAGCATCTCCATCTTTTCCTACTGTCTCTATATTTCCCTAGTATCTCCATTGTGTCCTACTGTCTCCATATTTTTCCAGTATCTCCATCTTGTCCTAATGTCTCCATCTTTCCATAACATCTCCATCTTGTCCTACTCTCTCCATATTTCCATAGCATCTCCATCTTGTCATATTGTCTCCATATTTCCCTAGTATCTCCATCTTGTCCTACTGTCTCCAAATTTCTCTAGTATCTCCATCTTTTCCTACTGTCTCCATATTTTCTTTTCCTAGTATCTCGATCTTGTCCTACTGACTCCATATTCCCATAGTATCTCCATATTGCCCTACGGTCTTCATATTTTCCTAGAACACCCATCTTGTCCTGCTGTCTCCATATTTTCCCACTATCTACATCTTGTCCTACTTTCTCCATATTTTCCCACTATCTACATCTTGTCGTACTGTCTTCATATTTCCCTAGCATCTTCATTTTGTCCTGCTGTCTCCGTTTTCCCCTACCATCTCCAACTTAACCTACTGTCTCCATATATCCCTAGCACCCCATCTTGTCCTACTGTCTCACTCTTTCCCTAGTACATCCACTGTGTCCCACTGTCTCCATCTTTCCCTAGTGCATCCATCTTATCATACTGTCTCCATCTTACCCCAGCACATCCATTTTCCTATTATCTAGATGTTGTCCTAATGTCTCCATCTTTGCCTACTGTCTCCATCTTTATCTAGCATCTCATACTATACTTGATACCCCCCCTTGCTTCCTATCTACAGCTTCTGCTACAAAGGACCTTACTATGTGCAGTGTCAAACTTAGCTCTACCTATTTGCTCAGCACTATAGATCCTAGATCTATCCATCTCAAGCTCTTTGAAGGGACTGGAAAGAAAAAGTCTGTAGTATTGTAACTATTATACCAAAGACTGGAGTCTGAAGAAGCCGATGCCCAATCCCACTGCATAACAATTCCAAAGGGTATTTAAAGAGGAAATCCACCTGTAAACTTTTAGCATTTTGTGGTGGGGTCTATAATAAGCATCTTTTTGGTTTCTATTTCTAGCACATGTAGTAGAAATTAACTCAATTAACAAGCAATTACTTCACAGAGGTCAACATATATAATTCCTTTTGAGTTTCTCATAGAAGAACCTCATGTATAACGGGTCTCCTGAATAAAAAACAACATTGCAGCAGGTGACACTGCCTTCTACCCACGCAGGGCTCATTTGTTACAAAGGTGATTAAATATGGGGAATGTCATGCTCCTGTGCATAGTTCATGCCACTGGCCATTATTATGTGCTGCCAGCTGGCAAAAGGTGTTGAAAGGGCATGTAAAGTCTAAAATAGAATAAGTCTAGAAATGCTGTATTTTGTATACTAAATATAAACATGAACTTACTGCACCACAAATCTAATCAAACAAATGATTTATGCTTTCAAAGTTGGCCACAGGGGGTCACCATCTTGTAACTTTGTTATACATCTTTGCAAGACCAAGACTGTGCACATGCTCAGTGTGATCTTCGCTGCTTAGGGATCGTCATAAACAAAGCTGCTTGAGTTCTGCATGGCTGGGAAGTAAGGCGGGGGCTCCCCCTGCTGTTCATAAGTATGATTGTTTCCCTGCAGAGCAGTTAGGGACCATCTGACAATTCCTATCTACAGCAGTAAATGAAGGGACAATTTCACTGCATACAGTCAAGTTTCTTATAAAAACGGTACACATTTTTTTATTAAAGTATTTTGGAGATAGATTTCTTTTTCATTAAAGAAAGTAAATATGGGATTTTATTTTTTTGCCTTTACATGCCCTTTAAATTACATTAGCTTTTTTTTTTCTTTTGAATGCCATGCCAGGGGCTAATTCCCCACAACAAATGTGCCTCTGAGCATATTTTCCATTAGCCTACACTTTCTGTATTGAGGATTGGATTACAGTGCAAATCCTTGAGGTTCAACACTAATCACACAAAGCTCCGTGCCGCAATCCTCATGCGCCCAGCAGTAGAGTCCAGCATCGGGTTCAGGTACCCACAAAGTGGACGGGTTTCGGGTAAAAAGTTCCTTATTCCTTGGCCATGCGTGCAGTCTTTGGGTAACCCAGCCGGGTACATAACAAAGGTGCAGGCTTGATGCCTCCCCCTTGTGGATCTTACAGTTTTTTGGGAACATTCAACACTGGAGTGACGTCATTTCCGGGCAAATGTGACGTCACTTTCAGGTTTCGCTTGTCCCCCGGGTAAGACGGTTAGTTGGCCTCTTGCGGTCGGGTAATGGGAACATGAGGGTAAAATTGGGGGTTGTAGGTTTGTGTTGCAGGTACAGGTCGGGTAAAGGTTTCAAAAAATGGACCCGTGCAAGACTCTACCCAGCAGGTTGTTGAGCGTTAGTAGCAGGTGTTGGCCGACCCATTGCACTTTATTGTCTGGGGTGAGTAGCGGAATTCTGATCTCTGGTACCGGTATTGGCAAAACAGAATGCAGCCTGTGCCGTAGCCCCTAAAGTGTTTCCGTAATGAGGATTCTAATATTGCTCAGTTGGCTGCGCTGGTGAATTTCTCTCGTAGCTAAAATTAACTTTATCTTGCGGATGAAAGAGCAGACCCCTGAAGTAATAATTTGCCATAAATAAATCAGCAGCACAGCAATTAGTTTGCTCACTCAGGTATGTGTCATGGAAGATTTCCACCAGGCCGGCACGATAAAGACGCAGCTCACAGACATTGGTATCCGTTTACTGATTCCCTGGACAAGAGAAGGATCTGCATGAGGGTGGGACATGGGCACTTACTTCAAGTGCATGTGATTCAACTGCTGCTAAACACAAATGGAACTTACTGACTTGCACCTAATGCTCTTACCACTGTACAATCAAGTAGGTGCAACCAATCAGTGCTGATATACATGGGTGCAAGTAGGTGCAACCAATCAGTGCTGATATACATGGGTGCAAGTAGGTGCAACCAATCAGTGCTGATATACATGGGTGCAAGTAGGTGCAACCAATCAGTGCTGATATACATGGGTGCAAGTAGGTGCAACCAATCAGTGCTGATATACATGGGTGCAAGTAGGTGCAACCAATCAGTGCTGATATACATGGGTGCAAGTAGGTGTAACCAGTCAGTGCTAATATACATGGGTGTAAGTAGTTGCAACTAGTCAGTGCTGATATACATGGGTGCAAGTAGGTGCAACCAGTCAGTGCTAATATAAATGGGTGCAAGTAGGTGCAACCAGTCAGTGCTAATATAAATGGGTGCAAGTAGGTGCAACCAGTCAGTGCTGATATACATGGGTGCAAGTAGGTGCAACCAGTCAGTACTGATATACATGGGTGTAAGTAGTTGCAACTAGTCAGTGCTGATATACATGGGTGCAAGTAGGTGCAACCAGTCAGTACTGATATACATGGGTGCAAGTAGGTGCAACCAATCAGTGCTGATATATACGGGTGCAAGTAGGTGCAACCAGCCAGTGGGTGCAAGTAGGTGCAACCAGTCAGTGCTAGAATTCATAGGCATAAGTAAGTGCCATATACATGGGCACACATAGGTGCAAGCAACGAGTGCTAGTATAGACGGGTGCAAGTAGGTGAAACCAGTCAGTGCTAATATACATGGGTGTAAGTAGTTGCAACTAGTCAGTGCTGATATACATGGGTGCAAGTAGGTGCAACCAGTCAGTCCTAATATAAATGGGTGCAAGTAGGTGCAACCAGTCAGTGCTGATATACATGGGTGCAAGTAGGTGCAACCAGTCAGTACTGATATACATGGGTGCAAGTAGGTGCAACCAATCAGTGCTAATATAAATGGGTGTAAGTAGGTGCAACCAATCAGTGCTGATATACATGGGTGCAAGTAGGTGCAACCAATCAGTGCTGATATACATGGGTGCAACCAATCAGTGCTAATATAAATGGGTGTAAGTAGGTGCAACCAATCAGTGCTGATATACATGGGTGCAAGTAGGTGCAACCAATCAGTGCTGATATACATGGGTGCAAGTAGGTGCAACCAGTCAGTGCTAATATAAATGGGTGCAAGTAGGTGCAACCAGTCAGTACTGATATACATGGGTGCAAGTAGGTGCAACCAGTCAGTGCTAGAATTCATAGGCATAAGTAAGTGCCATATACATGGGCACACATAGGTGCAAGCAACGAGTGCTAGTATAGACGGGTGCAAGTAGGTGAAACCAGTCAGTGCTAATATACATGGGTGCAAGTAGGTGCAACCAGTCAGTGCTAATATAAATGGGTGCAAGTAGGTGCAACCAGTCAGTGCTGATATACATGGGTGCAAGTAGGTGCAACCAGTCAGTACTGATATAAATGGGTGTAAGTAGGTGCAACCAATCAGTGCTGATATACATGGGTGCAAGTAGGTGCAACCAATCAGTGCTGATATAAATGGGTGTAAGTAGGTGCAACCAATCAGTGCTGATATACATGGGTGCAAGTAGGTGCAACCAATCAGTGCTGATATACATGGGTGCAAGTAGGTGCAACCAGTCAGTACTGATATACATGGGTGCAAGTAGGTGCAACCAGTCAGTGCTAGAATTCATAGGCATAAGTAAGTGCCATATACATGGGCACACATAGGTGCAAGCAACGAGTGCTAGTATAGATGGGTGCAAGTAGGTGCACCTTCAGTCAGGGCACTGACTCCTAGGAGTTTTCCATGTTCTCCTATGTCTGTGCTATTTACCCCAGGGCCGGGAGCTATTAAAGGTGTAATTTCTTGTTTACAGATGTTCCATCTCCTGCAGGTTGGACCGGGGGAACGAGACTCTTCAGATTCCTTCAGCCCCTGCTGCAAAGTCTCTTGTTCTCATGGAAGCAGCAAAAGTAGATTTAATTAGAATTCAGGTTTTTCCACCCCCGGCTGTTTCCTTTCTCCTGTACTTTCCGCTGTTTCCTTGGCAGCCTCTCAGTCAGAACACAAGGTAAGTGCTGGGGCTGCTGCTTCCCAAGGCCTCCCAGTGCAGAGGGGGTCACAGCCACGTGAGAAATCCTCGTCTCAACATTTATGTTATTTCTATAAATAGGAACAAACCATCAATAAACCCCCCCCCTCTCGTACCGCAGCACAATGAATGGAAGTCGTAATGGTCACACTGTCTATAGTGGCAGAGGGATAGAAACACTATCAGGTTGTTTGGGTGCCACACACACTGTCAGATCTGGCTGCCACATCCAGAGATTTGAATTTCCAGGCTATTTAATTCATGACATGCCGCAGTGGGGCAACAACAAATGCACCGGGCAGCAAAAGGGTTAAATTAAATATAGAAAATATAGTAGAAAATAATGGCTTAAGAAGCATTTCCTAAATAAACAACCCAAAGTGTACCAATATGCACACACACAGCCCCACCCTGTGGTCTTTGAAAGTGTTGCCATGTAAAAATATATTATACCTTTACAAATATGCAGCTAGGGAAAAAAAAAACAAGTTGTTTAATAGGAAAGAAGAGAAAGGTGTTAAATAACTACAAGCCTGTGGGGACAGAAGCTGAATTTAATGAATATAAACACTATAATAAATATAATATATAATAAATGTTGTAAAACTGCAATACGAAAAGCAAAGATAGGAAATGAGGAGCACATTGTGGCAGAGGCTAAGACTAACCCCAAAAAGTTTTTTAAGTATATTAATAGTAAAAAGATGCAGGTTGAGAGTGTTGCTCCTTTAACTAATTGTACCAGTATGGTTGTAATAGATACAGAAAAGGCAAATGTGCTAAATAAGTTATTTTCTTCAGTGTACACAATGGAGGAGTCTGAGTTCCCAGGCTCACTTCATGATGGCCCAGCTCAGTTTAGTCAGTGGCTGACTCAGGATATGATTCATAAAGCTTTAATAAAAATGAATGTAAACAAGGCTCCAGGGCCTGATGGCATACACCCCGGGGTTCTAAAAGAGCTTAGTTCAGTTTTAGACCAGCCCCTATTTCTGATTTTCTCAGATTCACTTTCATCTGTTATGGTACCTAAGGATTGTAGGAAAGCTGATGTCATTCCAATATTTAAAAAGGGATTACAATCTCAGCCTGGCAATTATAGGCCAGTAAGTCTGACATCTGTGGTGGCCAAATTATTTGAAGGCTTGTTAAAGGAATTGTTCAGTGTAAAAATAAAAACTGGGTAAATAGATAGGCTGTGCAATATAAAAAATGTTTCTAATATAGTTAGTTAGCCAAAAATGTAATGTATAAAGGCTGGAGTGATTTCATGTATAACAAGTCAGTCAGAGCACTACTTCCTGCTTTTCAACTCTCTTTGTTTATACTGACTGGTTGCCCTGGCTACCAGACAGTAACCAATCAGAGACTTGAGGGGGGGCCACATGGGTCATATCTGTTGCTTTTGAATCTGAGCTGAATGCTGAGGATCAATTACAAACTCACTGAACAGAAATGTACCATGTGGCCCCCCTTCAAGTCACTGACTAGCTCAGAGTTAGAGAGCTGAAAAGCAGGACGTTGGATTCTGGCTGTTTTATTAGACATCTGTTCACTCCAGCCTTTATATATTACATTTTTGGCTAACTAACTATATTAGAAACATTTTTTATTTTGCACAGCTTATCTATTTACCCAGTTTTTATTTTCACACTGAACTATTCCTTTAAGGGATTCAAAATGTTGTCCTAGTGAATGTCCTGTGGCAGATTATGGCACACACAGGGAACATAGGACAGGTATAGCATGGCACACACACAGAGTATAGGACAGGGAGCATAAGGAAGGAAGAGTATGACACACACAGAGTATAGGACAGGAAGAGTATGACACACACAGGGATCTTAGGGCAGGCAGAGTATCACACACAATGAGCATAGGGCAGGCTGAATACAGCAGGAGACAGGGAAACCTATCAGGTCTCTAAGATGAACAGTTCATACTCTTCTACATACAGTCACACAGTGCTGGTGCCCCATTAGCATTTTGTATAAAGTGTGAACAGGTGAACAATGTGGCAGTTTCAGTCTGGGTCTCAGGTGTGAACAGTACAGGAGCTGACAGTCTGAATTTCAGATGTAAACAATGCAGGAGCTCAGTACTGATACCAGGCAGACTTTTATGTGGGGGCCACACAAGGGGCCATCAGTTGGACAGCACTGCCCTTATCCCAACCCATGAGCTATTGGGACCCGACCAATAGGACATGACCTACCCATCCATATAACTGGGCCGCTCCATCAATCATCCCTGGAATAATAACTGAACTGAAAGTTCTATCCTTTTCCCTGACAATAAAGGGCTGAGCTATTGGGCTGGGTCTGACTCCCGGCAGCACGGAGCTCCTTTTAGCAGCACAGAATGAGAGTCCCTAATAAATCTCTCAATACTCTATTGCTGCCTTTTTTGGAAAGTCATTAATTCTTATTTATACAGGAAAATGCACCTTACCTTCCCTACTGTGAAACAAAAATATACATTTCTTTAAGTATCAGTAAGGCAACAGCAACTCACTTAAAGGGGAACTTGATTTAGTGATAAAGAACATACACCCCATGGAGTTATATATACAGATTTAGCCCCACAGTGATATACACCTATTCTTATGTGACACAAACATCATAATAATAATCACAGAGACTATGATAGAACTATCAATATAGGAGGCTGTTCCTGCTGAATTGTGCTTAGTACAGGGGATACCTATGTACCATAGTTTTATGGGATCTCTCTGTACAGATGAGCAAACTTAGGGGACTGTTCCTGCTGAATTGTGCTTAGTACAGGGAATACCTATGTACCATAGTTTTATGGGATCTCTCTGTACAGACTATGAGCAAACTTAGGGACTGTTCCTGCTGAATTGTGCTTAGTACAGGGAATACCTATGCTGCCATAGTTTTATGGGATCTCTCTGTACAGCCTATGAGCAAACTTAGGGACTGTTCCTGCTGAATTGTGCTTAGTACAGGGAATACCTATGCTGCCATAGTTTTATGGGATTTCTCTGTACAGACTATGAGTTATATATGTATAGCAAGTTTTACTTTTACTCCTTTATCCCCCACACTTCTGATTATGTTACTTTGAGTCTGAAGCAAGAACTCTTGCAGTTTAATGATGGTCGGTGGGTAGTGGGAGGAGTTGTGGGTAAGTCTTGTAGACTAATGGATGTTGCCGGGGAAAAATCTAGTTCTATAAAGCCAAGTACAGAATTGCGTAGAAATAGGGTTGCCACCCGGCCAGTATTTTACCGGCCTAGCCGGTAAAATACCTGCCAAGGCCGGGGCCGGTATTACAAATTTACCGGCAATGTAGCTGCCGGTAAATTTGTAATACGATCAAAAGGAGCACTCGGCCTGTCCCCAGTCCCCTGCAACTTACCTTATCTTGTGCCTCTTCTAGCATCTGCGGGTCTCCGTTGCGTGGCCCGCCCCTTTTGACATCACGCCCGCCACTTTTGACGTCACGCCCGCCCATCCCGCCCCTTTTGACATCACACCCCCCATTTGAGGCCCCGCCCCTCAGCAGCCGGTAACATTTTTTATAAAAGGTGGCAACCCTAGGTAGAAATGATCCCAAACTCAGACAATCAGGGCTCCTCCATAATTATTGCTTTTTGGAATGAGATTCTAATATGAATATCGGAGCATTTTAGCAGCTGATGGGAACAAGCTGGAAACACAATGAGGATCCACCACATGGCTCATTTATATTCCTCTCTTGTTGCACTGGGGTGACGATTCGCTAATTAATAGTCATGAACCAATGGAATGGAAATAACCCTGTAACGAGCTGATCTCCACATAACAAATAATTAGAGCTGCTGTTACAGGCTAAACTATGAATACTGTTCCTTTACCAATAAAGAAATCCATAGGTTCTACAACTGAGGTGCCCAATATTACTGCAACTCACATTTTTGGTTTTTATGTGTTATTATAGTTTTGCTAATAAAGCTGAAATTGCCCTTTAAGCTGCAAGTCCCAGTTTCTGCAAGAGAATGGCTTATCATAAATAGTTACAGTTGTTTCTTTACTTATCTTAAATCATTACAAAAGTATGCCAGTGCAGCTGTCGGGTGTTCTGGGCTCTCTTCCTAAAAGCCTCTTATTTTAATTAAGTTTCAGAGACTTCGTATCGAGTCAGTGCAGGAGATCAAAGAGAAAGTACTGCAGGCTGAGCTATGAAAATCAGGACAGTCCAGCAGAAAACGGCCCAGTTGGGAGGTATGTAGATGATATATAGATACACTATATAGACTCCTAAATAGATTAAGGCAATCACAGGAACGTTGATGCTGGAGGGTGTCAGGAAGGAAAGGCCTGTATATCCCTGAGTTACAGGGAGTGGGCCATGGGATATAACTCAATAGAGCATACAAGCATGGGAATATGAGGTAAGTTCCCCTTTAACAGAAGTATGGGCTCAGGCTTCTACTTAGACTCCCTGCTCACCAAAGTGGGCATTTAATTAGGGGCCCCTATGAAACAGAAGAGCCAGTGATCTCCCAAGGGGCCACAGGAAAAATGACCAATTTCACCAGCGAGCGCCGTATCCATGGGGCCCTGGCAGCTGCTGCTTCTAAACTGTCACCCCATGGGTGCTGCTAAATTGACACTATAAATTGTTCTGTATCTGCATAGCCCTGAGATATTATGTAATCACTGGCCAAGGGGAGCTTACAATCTAATTTCAGCCAATTATGTGTAGGAACAGACCAGAACCCAAAGGAAAAAAGAATAAACTCAACAAAGACGATGGTCTGGCCAAAATCCATCTGAAGATCCAGGTGCCCCAGGCCCTACATAAAAGAAGCTGAAGATTACAGGGAATGTTTCATGTTATGGCACCAGTCTGTCCCCCCAGTACCACTCATTGGGGTCCATTTAACTGGAATTAAAGGCAAGTTCATCTTTATACTTTCATTGTGATGTAGAACATTATATTTCAGTCACTTATCCATCCATTCAGCTTGTCTCTCATTCATCCTGCAGCCCTGGTTGCTAAGGTAAGTGGGACCCTAACAACCAGGTAATTTAAAACTCCACACTGAAGCTACTGGAAAATGTGAGGACTCTCTGTACAGGAGGTTGGCACAAGCCCCCTGATACTCTGAAGAGATTACACAGTGTTTTACATTCATGAGTCCCTGAAATATAAATGTCAGAGAACTCCCACAGCCCCCTGACACTGTCTGCTCCTCCCGACCCCCCAGAGCTACAGCTTTAATCTTATATCCAAGTCTGCAGATATCTGTATTCAAATGAGATCACTCCTTCTATACATCTGACACTTACAGGAATCTCTCATGTAACTGCAACTTATTAGACATTTCCTAATGATCAGGTAATTAGAGCAGTTCAACACATGAGGCTCCAGTGAGTGTTACAGAAGAGAAGAACATTGTTCAGTTATGAGACAATGAGATGGATCAGCAGGGTGCAAATTGTCTCATTACTTTACTTACAGCTCTGAGATCAGTTATTATTGCCTGGGACTGCAGGTAAATGTTCTGTTATACAGATAGCTAGAATCTCAGCTGCCATAAAGCAGGACAGGACTGCTGCTTACAATGGGGATCAGATAGGATCTGTGCAGCCACTGGGACAGAATGTTCTGTTATACAGATAGCTAGAATCTCAGCTGCCATAAAGCAGGACAGGACTGCTGCTTACAATGGGGATCAGATAGGATCTGTGCAGCCACTGGGACAGAATGTTCTGTTATACAGATAGCTAGAATCTCAGCTGCCATAAAGCAGGACAGGACTGCTGCTTACAATGGGGATCAGATAGGATCTGTGCAGCCACTGGGACAGAATGTTCTGTTATACAGATAGCTAGAATCTCAGCTGCCATAAAGCAGGACAGGACTGCTGCTTACAATGGGGATCAGATAGGATCTGTGCAGCCACTGGGACAGAATGTTCTGTTATACAGATAGCTAGAATCTCAGCTGCCATAAAGCAGGACAGGACTGCTGCTTACAATGGGGATCAGATAGGAATTTTTTTATTAGTAAAAACTTAACAAATAATAGAATCTTTCAAATCAAACAAAACAATGCATAGCAATATTCAACACATTAGCGAATATAGGCAAGTTTCTCTTGACAGTACATGGGATAAAGCATTTCCATACATGCTCTTCATTCTCCACACATACCAAATAGCAAAGAAAGGAATTTGCTTGCAGAAATATTGAGGTGCTGGTACCAATCTACAACATACAAATGTCACTATCGTGATTTCCCCAGTATAGTTGGTACAATATTCCTTAAAGGCAAATACAAGGACAGAGGCATCTAAAGATTTATATTTCTCCATTTTGAGGTATTTGAGGTGCAGTGTTTGATCTCACGCTCCTTCAGGAAACCCAAATCAGACATCACTGACTTTACGATCTGCTCAATAACAATCTCCTCTTGGCCAAAGGATTTCCTACAGTGGCATTGCCACAGATGGTACCTCATCACTGATATTATCAGGTACATCGTTCCTCTGTCAAGTGGGTGCTGGGTAGACAAAATGCCATAGGCCGCGTCAGTATAAGAAAGTTGCCTAATGTGGGGCACCTTCAGAACCTCTGCCAGCTGACAGCGCACAGTTTTTGTTACAGGGCAATCAACTAGAAAATGTTCCAGGGTCTCGTCAGTGGAACAGCCCCACGGGCACTGCCTTTCAGCGATGTTTAAGTAACTCACATTGCCCCGAACAAAAAGCTTTCCCTGAAGAGCCAGCCAGTTAAGATCAAAGTATTTGGGGGGCAGTCTTCTGTCATTGAGCCACTGGAGGCTCTGAGAAAGAATGTTCCCCACACAGTCTCTCAAGGCTAAGGGGACAGTAAAATAGGTTCCCAGGATCCTGCAATAGATCTGCTTTCTCGGGGCAGAACCCAGTTCCCCAATTCCGACATCCCACTTCCTCAAAAGTTTCAGCCCCAATTCAAGATGCTGAGGGAGATGACAACCGCGCACACGGACTTTCTTCACACTACCGCCGAGCAGCCAATCTCCTACCAGAGGCAATACCCAATTCCTGATGCAACTCTCCCACAGGGAATCAGTTCTTTGGCCCAGGATCCCAAAGTTGAACTTCAGGAAAATGGATCCAAAGAAAGCCACTGGACATAACATGCCCAACCCTCCCTCTTTCCTCTGCAGGTAAGTAATGCCCCTTTTTACTGGATTCAGCATGTTCCCCCAGATTAACTGAAAGAACAGACTTTGGATCCGAGCATAGAAAGCTTCTGGCAGCGGATACACGTAGGAAACAAACAAAAAGATAGGGACCAGGTAAGTCTTCACGAGCTTCACCCTTTCTCTGTAGGACAGCTTCCATCCCCTCCATCGCTGTACCTTTGCATTTCCGGCATCCAACTTTTCCTCCCAGTTTTGCCTACCATCATCTCCCTTCCCAAATTTGATCCCTAAGATTCTAATCTGAGTTGGGGCTGTTGTAAATTCCTGGAGCGGAAAAGCCGGCTCCTCGTCTACTGACCAAAAAGCTTGAGACTTATCCATGTTGACCAGAGACCCGGAGGCCTCTGAGTAACTTCTGACTGTCTCGGACAACACTCTCGCATCTTCAGGACAAGAGACTGCTACCGTGACGTCATCCGCATAGGCTACCGACCTGAGGGGCTGGCAACGGGGAACAGAGAGACCCTCAATTCCACTCGCCTGCAAACGCCTTAAAAAAGGATCGATCGCAAAAACATACAGCAGAGGGCTTAAGGGACACCCCTGTCTCACCCCTACCTCAAAGTTTTCACCACGCCATCCATTGATAAGTGGAAAGCTTACTGCCCCTTTGTACAAAGCTGAGAGCCATCTAATGAATATTCCCGGGATGCCATACTTTGCCAAAACGGCCCACAGATACTCATGATCCACTCGATCAAAGGCCTTAGCCTGGTCCAGAGACAGAAGGTAACACCCAGTGTTTTGGACTTTGCATAACTCCAAGGCTTCCCTAATAGTAAGGATTGCCCCAAAGATGCTCTGCCCTTTCACCGTGCAGAACTGGACAGGAGATAATAAAGTGCCTGAAAATGAACTCAGTCTAGTAAAAAATATCCGTGCGAGAAGCTTCCTATCAGTGTTGAGAAGGGCAATTGGCCTCCAGTTCTCAACCCGCTTTGGATCCTTACCCTTTGACAGCAAGATCAAAGAGGATTCTCTCATAGAGGGGGGCAAGATACCCCCTTCCAGGCAGTCTCTAAAGACCTCTACAAGAACTGGAGCCAGCTGATTTTTAAATTTCTTATAAAATTCGGCTGTAAGGCCGTCCGGTCCTGGAGCCTTCTTTTTAGCGAGGCAGTCGATGGCAGCTTTGACCTCGTCCTCCGTGATCTCAGCTGTCAAAGGTTTAAAGTCCAAATTTGTTACATCAGGTCCTGGGGTTGCCTCCAGGAAGGATGAAGTCCTCCCCTTATCCAAAGCCTTGGCCCGGAACAGAGAACCGTAGAAGTCTTTCACAATCCCAAGGATGCCCTCCCTTGATGTTTGTAACTCACCCTTGGGATCGATCAGACCGGTGATAAGTTTCCGCCCAACATTCTCTTTGCAGTTTAAAAAGGGGTCCGGTGAGTGAAAACTCCCATAGTCCCTTTCCTGCACAAGAGATTTGTACCGGCTGTACTGACATTCTCTGATCTGGGCCTTCAGCTGGGCAATTTTTGACCCCTCCACCCCATCCGAAATAGAGGACTCCAACTTCTTTATAAGAGTCAGGTACTTCTTATACTTATTGCCCTCCCTTCGTACAGATAGATTTCGGAAGAAAGCCCGGAATGAGTGCTTAACACTCTCCCACCACAATGACACAGAGTCATAAAAATCAACTCTCCCAAACTGGTGCTGAAGAAGAGCCTCAAAAGACTGTTGTACTGCCTCACCCTCCAGGGAATCTGTACTGAGCCGCCACAGGCCCTTGCCCTTCTCTGGAGTAGACAAAGTGCCCAATGTAAAGGAAAAGGTCATATGGTCGGAGTACTCAACCCCGATTTCCCTCACATCAGCAAATTCCTCACCCATCTGGACAAAAGCCATATCCAGGCGGCTACTTCTAGCCCCACACCTTTAAGTATGGATCGCTCTCCGGCCTCCCCACGTGGCAACATCAACCATTCTGGCTTGTTGGATAAGTTGTTTAAAGAAAAAGCTTTCTGATCTACCTGATCTTCCTGACCGATCTTCTGGTCTAAGGACTTGGTTGAAATCACCAGCCAGGATGACAGAGAGCGATGTGTGTAAATAGGGTCTGATTTCAGACAGTAAAGCCCTCCTACCTGACATAGACTGCGGCCCATAAACATTTATAAGACGAAAACGTCTGCTATTTATAGTCACGTCCAACATCAAACAGCGCCCCACTTGAATCTCGAGGAGACAATGTACTCATATTGAGGCCACCTCTAAATAATATGGCTACACCTCCACATGGCTCCTCCGCTATGGACCAGAATGAAGGCCCATGCCGCCAGTCAGCCTTTGCCTTTCTCAGTTCTGCCTGAGTAGTAAGACGGGTTTCCTGAAGGAAAAAAACCTCAGCGTCTGAGTTACCTAGACTTTCAAAAGCCAAAAATCTGGCTCGCTGAGTTCTGACACTACACACATTAGATGTTAAAAACCTAATTGGAGTTGACGCCATCATTGTAAGGGACAATACCGGACGCCACGTCCAGAAGGGCCGCCAAGCCCAAAATGGCGGCGCCCAGAGGGGACCACGCGGTCGTCGGACGCCAGCGCGTCGATCCGCGCACAGTATTGACGCGAATGCGTCAAACGTGACGCGAATGCGTCAAACTTGATGCTGCGTATTGACGCTTGCGTCAAAAAACGTGCAGCGTCAGCACGCAATTGGCGCATGGCGCATGACGTCATGATTCACGTTTTGGCGCCAAACTCTGCCTATTTAAGGACGTCTGATGCTACACTCTGCGCCCGATTATAGGTCTTACTCCTGTTAAGTTCCTGGGTGTTTTCTGCATTGATTGATTCCTGTTTACGACTCCTTGCCTGAATTCTGATTACGTCTGTCTTGCCGCCTGTACTGACTCCAGCCTGTTTCTTGACCACGTCTGATTGACGCCTGCACCGACCTTGCCTGAACTGACAACTCTTTTGCTCACCCCCTTGTACCTCGAACTTTGGCTTCCACCACTTCCTCCTTGGTCCACACTGCAACTACGCCTTCGGGCCTGACAATCATGAATATTTGTCATAGATTTGCCTTTCTTTTCCTTTGCTGAAAAACCAGCTGCATCCCCATATCGCTTAACTTGGGGCCCTGACTGCAGCTGCTGTTTTTCATTTTCACTTACTGGGTCTCTGGCCGGAGTCTGAGAGCTGTTTGCAGTTTCTCTTACACCTTTCTTACTGGCCGGGTGCTCACCCCCTTCCCTAGTTCTTTTCTTTGAAGCCAGTTGAACCTCCATAACCTCCTCCTCCAACTCCCTTGGGTTACTCTCCCCGGCTTCTTGCGTCTCTATCCTCTCCAGCTCCTCTTGCTCTTCTCTTTCTGCTCTGTCACCCCAGGTCTCAGAATTATTATCAAGCACTGAGAATTTATTCCCTGTACTTATAGAGAAAGTATTTATTTCTGAGTGACCTTCTCCTGGATCTAACAGATGGGCATGCTTTTTAGACTTTTTGTTTTTAGCTTTTTTCCAACCATCTTTTTCATTCCCATCATTCGGTACCTTAACTTCACTCTCTCTTGCTGCCTTCTCTGGTTGTTTTCCATTTCACTCCCTCTAGCTGCCTTCTCTGGTTGCTTTTCTTTTTTCTGATCTTTTGTTGGCTGCCTAAACCTCTGCTGCTTAGGAATGACTTTTTCCTGGGTTGCTGGTACCTCCTCCTCTTGCTCCTTCTCTCCTTCCCCTTCCTCCGGCTCCATTACCTTTCTCATCTCCTGGTCTATCTCAGGGAAGAGTCTGACCATATTATGGTATGCTTCCGGACACCTCCTGTGGGAATGGCCCATTCTATTGCACAGGTTGCACCTGACCTGGTCACAGCTTCTCGCCTCATGCCCCACAGCATTACAAAGTGCACACTTCAGTATAGAGCAGGCTCTTGCCAGATGATCTCTAGCCCCACACTTATAGCATCGCCGTGGCTGGCCAACATAGAAACAAGAGCCTTTTTCCTTCCCTATGAAAAAAGCATTGGGCAGATGGTTGGGTACATTGCCTGTCACCTCAAGCCTCACTTTTGTGCGCCAAACACCTCCCCAGACATTATCCTCATCATACACCTTTACCAACGGAGACAAAACCGTACACTGGCGCTGCAACCAAACCAAAATATCTTCCTGGGGAACCGCATCATTTTTCATTACTATAGTAATGAGTTTGGTCTCAGGCTTGGTCATTGGAATGACAACTAAGTTCTCCCAGTTTTGGTGTCCTGCTCTTTTCTGCAAATTATAAATCCGCCAGAAATGGTCTAAAGCCTCAGGCAACTTAAAAGTGATGTCATAATCAATTTCGGTTTGTCCAATTACAGCTGATAAATCATCTGGAGAGAAACCCATCCCCTCTAGCAACATGGTGCGTACAAAGTGTCGTCTTGGAGGGGCATCCTCTTTATTGCCATCCCACTTTACCTTAACCCAGTTCTTTCTCTTAAAGGGGTCATTATCAGATATATCAGGGACTGGGAAAAGACGCCTTCTCTCCCAGAAACTTGCTGGATTGACCTGTTCTCCTTGGCCACCTACCTGAACTGACACTACCTCTACAGGTTCTGGAAGCCCATGATCTACCTGTCCCTGGCTAACTTCTGTCAATCCATTAGCAGCAGAAACTGCCACAGTCCCAGCCATCCCTCCAGCTTGCACTCCCCCACATTCACCCTCCATTCCCTCAACACCAGTCACAGCCTCACTCACACTGTCATTCCCAACAGCTACAGAGGACTCCACTTCATTCTCCTCAATCACCCCACTCTCCACCCTCTCACTCTCATTCACACTGGAAGAAGCAGTCTTTGTTGGTGTAATGTCCATCTCTTCTGCATGCAGTTCTTCTTCTTCTATGGACACGGTTTCAGCTGGATCCTGGGCACTTTCTTGCTGTTCTTTCCCACTGTCATTGGTATTTTGGGGTACAGGATTTGTTGTAACTTTGCCTTCAACTT
This sequence comes from Xenopus petersii, assembly GCA_038501925.1. Classification (NCBI taxonomy): domain Eukaryota; kingdom Metazoa; phylum Chordata; class Amphibia; order Anura; family Pipidae; genus Xenopus; species Xenopus petersii. The sequence goes on along the minus strand of CM076673.1, from coordinate 3,666,972 downwards.
TTGGCAGCTCTGGAAAATCCTGATCAGATGATAGTACAAAAGCCTGGTCCTTCTTCCCAACAGTAGCTTTAAAGGCCTTTTCTTCCTGTTTCCTTTCCTGGGCATCCACTTCCTGCTGATCAAACGCCATGTTCTGCCAGTTTATCTTGCCCCGTTGCCTCTGCAGCCTGGGGGGTAAAGGCTTTATGAATTCCGCCTCACTCTCAGATGACGCAGGGCTGTTAGATGTGCTGCTCTGAAGTGACTTTACCAAAGCTGGTTTTGCAGCTGGAGTGCGGACACTGGATGACATTGCTGCAAATCTCTGTTTATTTTGATAAACTTCCTTCCAGGGACCGACATCTTTATAAAGCTCAGAAATGCGAAGCTCTATACCAGCAAGTTCTTTCCCCAGTTCATCACGTTTGCATCTGTTGGATTCCTTATATTTGTCATCTGAAAACACCATTGAATTTGTTAAGTGTTTTATTGACATTTCCAAAGACTTTTTTCTGTTTTGCAATGTAGCTAATTCTTTTAGTGCTTCAGCTACTTTTTCTGCAGAAATTGTCTCTTTAATTTTGCCTTTATTACTTGCTTCTTTATGTTGTGCCCCTTTAACTGCAGCTCCTTTACTGATGTTATGTGCAATGCTGGTTCCAGGGCTTCCACCAGGGCTGTTGCCTTCTGAGCCATGAGGAACTGGTGCAATGCTGGAAGCTTTACTCCTTCTCCCCTTTCCACTGGGAACTTTAGTGGCGCCGGCTGCTCCATGAAGTAAAGATGTGGGTGCTTGAGTGCAAGGTCTGGCAGCTGCACCCGTAGCCCCACTCTCCTGGCAAGCTGGCTGTGATGGTAACACACACACTGAAGAGTTAATGTCTGCACCTGATTCCTCCCCCACCTGGCCAACTGATTCCAGCACACACAATGGAGACACAGTTTGTTTGGTATTGCTGCAGCGCTGGACTTTCTGCTGCTCACACTCCACAGTCACACATTGCTGGGGGGAACTTTGGCAATTAGTAATATGTTTATCTCCATGTACATTAACATTTGTAACTGGCAAGTCATTATTAACTTCTGTTGAGATTAAAGGCAAAGTTTGTTTTTCCATACCTTTGTGTTCCTGCTGATTTATTTCCGATATTTGCTTTCCATCCATATTTCCCTGTAGCACAGGGTTAACACTAGCAGCTCCAGGGGAGATCTTTCCTTTAGGGGCACCTCTGCGGGCTTCCACCTCCTGAGCACGAGCTGCTGCTGCATTTTTCTGCTTCTGCCTCCTGGTCTCAGCCACAAACTTTTCCACCTCCATCTCACTCTCACTGCTGGTTTTCCCCCTTGGTGTTCCTGGGGTCCCAACAGATGAGGATCTCAGTCTTGGCCTTGACAGTTCAGCCGCATGGCTAGGCCCCAAAGCCTGGGCCTCAGTTTTCCGGGTAGCCCGACCAGCCCTAGCAGGGCCTGGGCTTGCTCCAGACATGAGAGCTCTCTGAAACACAACTGCTTCCAATTGGGATCAGATAGGATCTGTGCAGCCACTGGGACAGAATGTTCTGTTATACAGATAGCTAGAATCTCAGCTGCCATAAAGCAGGACAGGACTGCTGCTTACAATGGGGAATGCTCTATTATACAGATAGCTAGAACGTCAATACTGTATATAGATGTTTACTCCAGTGGAACACACATGAAGTGATTGAAGGCAGTTGGATATATAGAGAAGAAGAGAAGAGAGAATGTTCGGCAGAATGACAAGCGTTTTTGTGCCTTGACATGAAAGTGGAAAGTGACAAGAAGACAAAGCTCTCGCCTGGAGGGAACTGCGGCTGCGATTGTTCTGCAGGGAAGATGCTGCGCCGCATGTCAGGGAAATTGTAGAAAAGTAACTTTGAGGCGACGTCTCTCCTTCCCTGGCATATGGGCTTTGTATATAAATACAGTATATATATATATATATAGCAGCTCAGTACCAGCAATGATAATACCTGAACTCATATTCTCTCTATAATTATCACTGGCCAATAAGCCTCATATAACCCAAGAGAAGTCATTATACCATCATGTTACTCTCCTGCCACCAGCCTTGTACTCTAAGGACTTATACACCTGCATTGCTCCAGTCATTTCATACAACTCCCAGCATGCTCCACCAGCCCATGCTCAGTATTAAATACAGGGTCTCTGGCACCCCCAGTGCTGTACAAGGTGCAGACAGATCCAGCAGAAGGTGCCGAGTGTAACCTGTATGGACCACTGCCTGGTGCTCTGCTCATGAGATCTAGGGGTGCAGTTTGCTCAAGCCCTTGTGTCAAGGAAAATGCTAAATGATATCCCCGAATAAGTCAGATAAATTATTTTAAATCAAAACTAAGAATTTTACTCTAGTACTCACTCCCCTGTCCTATTTCCCCAATTCCTCTACTCAGTCCCTGTCCTATTTCCCAACTCCTCTACTCACTCCCCTCTCCTATTTCCCAACTCCTCTACTCACTCCCCTGTCCTATTTCCCCAACTCCTCTACTCACTCCAGTGGTGTAACTAGATATTACTAGGCCCCACAGCAAATTATTTTTCAGGCCCCCAAAATGTTTAGAGGTTGACTTGTTTCTCCAATATTTATTGAAATTGTATATGAATTAGGGCGTCGTGGGGCCCCTATACCTCCTGGGCCCCCCTGCAGCCACAGGGTCTGCTTCCTCTATAGTTACACCCCTGACTCACTCCCCTGTTCCATTTCCCCAAATCCTCTACTCACTCCCCTGTCCTATTTCCCAACTCCTCTACTCAGTCCCCTGTCCTATTTCCCCAACTCCTCTACTCACTCCCCTGTTCCATTTCCCCAAATCCTCTACTCACTCCCCTGTCCTATTTCCCCAATTCCTCTACTCAGTCCCTGTCCTATTTCCCAACTCCTCTACTCAGTCCCCTGTCCTATTTCCCCAACTCCTCTACTCACTCCCCTGTTCCATTTCCCCAAATCCTCTACTCAGTCCCTGTCCTATTTCCCAACTCCTCTACTCACTCCCCTGTTCCATTTCCCCAAATCCTCTACTCACTCCCCTGTCCTATTTCCCCAATTCCTCTACTCAGTCCCTGTCCTATTTCCCAACTCCTCTAACCACTCCCCTGTCCTATTTCCCAACTCCTCTACTCAGTCCCCTGTCCTATTTCCCCAACTCCTCTACTCACTCCCCTGTTCCATTTCCCCAAATCCTCTACTCACTCCCCTGTCCTATTTCCCCAATTCCTCTACTCAGTCCCTGTCCTATTTCCCAACTCCTCTACTCAGTCCCCTGTCCTATTTCCCCAACTCCTCTACTCACTCCCCTGTTCCATTTCCCCTAATCCTCTACTCAGTCCCTGTCCTATTTCCCAACTCCTCTACTCACTCCCCTCTCCTATTTCCCAACTCCTCTACTTAATCCCCTGCCCTGTTTCCCCAACTCCTCTACTTAATCCCCTGTCCTATTTTACCAACTCCTCTACTTCTCATGATACCAATGATCTGACCAGGGAGGAGTAAGGGAATGTGCTCAGGATATACCGGTACAAAATCTTCTTCAGTGAATCCAATAAATAGAAACGTAAAGTAAAAGTGCAACCTTTCTAAGAACCGCGCTGGGTGTTCTAGATTCTTGGGCAAAGACTTTCCCCCTATAATTACACTCTAGGCAACAACCAGACCAGATGCTTTTCACCAATAAACATCCCTATGTTGTTCACTATGAAGACGGCTCAGTTGTGGGAAAAATAATAATTTTGCAAATCTTGATACAAAGTGATGTGAAGTGAATGTTTCCTTACAAGGAATAGCAATGTACCTGCACCTCCTTCTGCCAAACATCTTTCTCTCTTTCTATTAATTACAATCATGAGTAGTGATAGTGACAATTTTTGCCAGGTTTCACTGAAAAAAATCACTGAAGCCCATAGATTGCAATGGATAAAAAAAATTGTTGCGTGAAAAAAAAATGAGTCGCCCATTGACTTCGGCTGAAATCGGATCAGTTTTGTCCATCACTAATCCTCAGCTCTCTCTATCCCCCCTTCTCTTCCTCCTACACAGACTATTATCAAATTCACTTGTTTATGACATTGGTACATTGGAGCTGCTCAATTTGGCTCAAACTGGAAAATGTACTGGCGTCAAAACAAGAGAAACTTAACTTCTTAAAAGGATACTGTCATGGGAAAAATTTTTTTTTCAAAATGAATCAGTTAATAGTGATGCACCAGTAGAATTCTGCACTGAAATCCATTTCTGAAAAGAGCAAACAGATATTTTTATATTCAATTTTGAAATCTGACATGGGGCTAGACATATTGTCAATTTCCCAGCTGCCCCAAGTCATGTGACTTGTGCTCTGATAAACTTCAATCACTCTTTACTGCTGTACTGCAAGTCAGAGTGATATCACCCCCCTCCCTTTTCCCCCCCAGCAGCCAAACAAAAGAACAATGGGAAGGTAACCAGATAGCAGCTCCCTAACACAAGATAACAGCTGCCTGGTAGATCTAAGAACAAATTTTTATCAAAGTATGGGAATCACACGCTATAGGCAGAGTACCTGCATTTAGTATTTATTATATTTCCACACAACATGTTTCGGGCACCAAGGCCCTTTATCAAGTGTAACAAAATGCGTTAAAACCACAACTTTATACTACCACACAAAAACACCGCCCACCAATTGAGTTGATTAACCCCTTCGATCCATGGCCATTGTAGCGGAATTCACTCAAATCCTTTAAAAAGTTCTCTTAAGTGCATCAATCCATGTGTTAAACAGGTGTGTATAATCCAATAATCATGGTGTAGATGAGTGCTTCCTTTAAAAATTCACTGAATAAGAAACAGTTTAAAAGAGCACACATAGTTACAAGTGTATCAGTCATTATAAAAAGTAGCAAAATCATTAAAACCAACAATGTATCCTTATGTAAACCAATAACAAGAACTGCTAAAAGCCTACCTGCAAAAAGAACCTTGGTACAACATAAAACATATTAACACCGAGATTTCTCACTTTAGAATGATAGGTTGCTACGCAAGGTTCCCCATAGCAACCAGTTAATGGTAAGAACTCTGTGTTAATATGTTTTATGTTGTACCAAGGTTCTTTTTGCAGGTAGGCTTTTAGCAGTTCTTGTTATTGGTTTACATAAGGATACATTGTTGGTTTTAATGATTTTGCTACTTTTTATAATGACTGATACACTTGTAACTATGTGTGCTCTTTTAAACTGTTTCTTATTCAGTGAATTTTTAAAGGAAGCACTCATCTACACCATGATTATTGGATTATACACACCTGTTTAACACATGGATTGATGCACTTAAGAGAACTTTTTAAAGGATTTGAGTGAATTCCGCTACAATGGCCATGGATCGAAGGGGTTAATCAACTCAATTGGTGGGCGGTGTTTTTGTGTGGTAGTATAAAGTTGTGGTTTTAACACATTTTGTGACACTTGATAAAGGGCCTTGGTGCCCGAAACATGTTGTGTGGAAATATAATAAATACTAAATGCAGTTATTCTGCCTATAGCGTGTGATTCCCATACTTTGATAAAAATTTGACTTATACGAGGAAGCCAGGGACGGAGCTTCCAGGGAAACACTACGTTTTTCTACAGTAAAAGAGCGACTAATGGATGCAAATTGATTATGGAGATCTAAGAACAACACTCAATAGTAAAATCCAGGTCCCACTGAGACACATTCAGTTACATTGAGAAGGAAAAACAGCAGCCTGCCAGAAAGCATTTCTCTCCTAAAGTGCAGGCACAAGTCACATGACTTGGGGCAGCTGGGAAATTGACAATATGTCTAGCCCCATGTCAGATTTCAAAATTGAATATAAAAAAATCTGTTTGCTCTTTTGAGAAATGGATTTCAGTGCAGAATTTTGCTGGAGCAGCACTATTAACTGATTCTTTTTAGAAATTTTTTTTCCCCATGACAGTATCCCTTTAATGTGCAGGAAAAATCCCATAAAAAACCCCAAACACCCATTTATTTTGTCTGATTTCTGTATAGTCTGGGGAATAAAGGGACCTTCAAGGAGCTGGATATTTTATTAAGTAGAGTATCCAAATGTGTGTGCCCTGTGCCACCCTGCATTGATACGACTATTCCAACAACACAAGCTTCTCCTTACTCACGGCTGAGTTTAATAACCAGGATCATACTGCCCCCTTCTGTGACTGAGGTTAATATAAGTGCCTTGTAGGAAGTCTCATTTAAAGGGAGATTCATTCACAGCCCTGCACAGTACATTTCCCAAAAGTCCCTACATAAAGAGGGATGTTGGGGTGGGATATGCCTAATGTGGGAAATGTTGGAAATTTGGGGATGCCGCATTATTTATTATCTGGGATGTCTCTGGAACAACAGGAGGACAACTGTAACAGCCAGGCTTTCTCATTTCCATAAGGCTGTTGGGAAACAGGAATGGCCATTGGTTTGTGCAACGTGAAAAGTCAGTAAAGGGCACCATGTAGAGTGGGCTGTTGGATTATTAATCACTGCAAAGAGAAGTGTAGGAGGTAGGTACTTATTACACTACGGTACTATTATGGCTGATGGGGGTGCCAAGTGGAGGGTATCTTACCCTAAAGCAACTAATGCCTAAAGGTACCAGATATTCAGTTACCAGCATACTAACCTGATCTGTTGGCCCCTAGGCTAATGGTTGAATCATAATGCTGGCCTGTAGAGACCCAACTGGAGAGAAGCACAACAAGCCAATGTAGTCAGGATTCTCTAACCCGGGGATCCCCAACCTTTTGCACCCATGAGCAACATTCAGAAGTAAAAGGGGTTGGGGAGCAACACTAGCATGAAAACTGTTCTTGGGGTACCATATAAGTGCTGTGATTGGCCATTTAGTAGCCCCTATGTGCATTGTCAACCTACATTGAGACTCTGTTTGGCAGTGCACCTGTTTTTTTTCCAACCATAACTTGCCTCCAAGCCTGGAATTCAAAAATAAGCTCCTGCTTTGGGACCACATCAGTGATGTCATTGACGCGTATACGCACGGCGCACTGCACTGACGCACCGCACAGAAGGACCTATTACTTGCCGGCAAGAGGAAAAGTTGAAGGAGGGGGATTCCACCTGACTGAGTGACCATGATTACTGAAACAAATTATTAAATAAACGTTTGACAAAAAAAATTTAAATAAATAAAAACCCCATTAATAGTGTGCCCCTCAATGATGGCGTCCTAGACAGCCGTCTACTCTGCCTACCCCTAGTTCTGGCTCTGATCCCTGCAGTGAGCATCAACCATCTGGTTTTTTGGTGTGCTATTAATGTGGACATGGTCTTGCCGTAACATGGGTGTGGTTTAAAGTGGGTGTGGTCTAAAAACAGGGAGTGGCTAACACTGGCTTCCATTATCGGCCCTCCACCATGTAGATTAGAAAAATTCCGGCCCTCTGTACCATATAAATTGGACAGCACTGACCTAGAGGAAAAATGTTCATTGTTCATTCAATTTGTAACTCTTTATCTGGGAGCGGTCCTCCATCCCTTCTGCTGTATCCGATGTGTGCCCTCCTCCATCAATTCTGCTCTTTCACCGTGTAATGGGGTACAAGGTCTCTATCATCTGCTCCTAGTTGTTAATGGAATGCTGTACCTCTGCAAATATAAATAGACATAATAGACATTAAATAGTTAAGCTAAATTCTAGTTCTGGAAGTAAACCAGCCAATATAATGCAGCTGGGGGAGAGATCCCAGTGCTCACAGGGATTTCTCTAATATTCAGTGAGTAAATCCTAGAGGAGAAACAGGCACTTGTAACACTCAGGAGTAACTGCCAGTCACAAACACATGGTCACAGGCATTACATTGATATAAATTCACACCAGCCAAGTCCAGCTACATCAATGTGCAATTAAAAACGATCAAATAATGATGGAAACACAGAAAAAGAAACAAATGAACACAACTTGCTTTCCAATCATAATTTCAACAGCAATAATAAAAGAAATAGAACATTAAATATTTTGGGTTTCATTTCCCTCTCACTGTGTGCAGTAGAATGAGGTACGTACAGAATACAGTGAGCCACTAGGATTTTGTCTTACTATTAAGTTATAAATCACGTGACAAGGACGCCATCCGTCACGTAGAAAGCCGCCTCTACGCCTTCTCATCTCTCTTATTGGCAATAAGTTCTGCCCCTCCATGTGTCAGCCAATCAGAACCCGCAGTGAGGTGGGAGTTGTAACCATAGGGCGGCAGGAGTTTGAGGGCAGTCGCACACAGTCATGCCGGAAGATGTCCTAAAACGGACACCGTACCTCCAAGAAACACACGCTGCAGCACTCCGAATCCTATGAAAGGGGTTTATTGTGCCAACAAACTAGGCAAAGTTTCGGCTATATTTGCCCATAATGAAAATACATTAGTACATTTTAAATGCATGTTACAAATTGATACTAATTGCTCAAATCTTGAGTTTCATCCCAAGACCAGGCGCAGTCAAAAGAAACAAAAGAGAATGTATAGTTATTACACAAAAAGGCACAACTCCAGCAGAACAACTTCTACTATTAGATCTTGCAATGAAATGCCATTAGAGTATACTCCTGGTTCAGTACTATCAGTGAGCTCCAGCTGTGCTTGTTGTTACATGTGACTACAAACTAGAATTCACCTTGGACTCTGACCAATCAGCAACTCAGGTAAAGACAGGTAAGTACAAACTTCTATGTGACTGCACCAATGGTCAATAGGCAGAGCCCTAGAATATTGATCCTGCCCTCTGGTCTGACTGAGGGTAAAGACAACTAGTCCAGCTGATTGATCTCACACTCCCATACAGGTAACTGTAATAGGAAAGCCACAAGTGAGCCATTTCAGTGGCCCCAATCTCAATTCTGAGGTCTCTCCAGCTCCGTCAATGCCTGGAAGTCCCATCGGTAAAACAGATCCAAAGAAACAATGTTGGGAAGTCTGAGCACCGCGTTGTCTTCCAATCTGGACAAGTATTCCCATATATGACACAGCTCCATTCAAGATGATAAATTAAAAAAGCCTTTACTAGCATATGGCTTTTAGATCTGCAACAAACACAACGTTTTGGAAGTATAGATAAACTCTATACTTCTGTAATAGTCTAATGACAAAATGTTATTTTTAATTAGGTTGTATTTTAATATTTGTATATTTTTATATTTTTCAGAATATGGACTGATCTGTAAGTAGAACCAGCTGTATGAAGACTTTGAGTCACAGAGATAAACCTAAAAGTAACAGAGAGAGATAAGTGATACTATGTTGATATTGTAATTTTTTGTTGGAGCAATGAGTCAATGTAGCCAAGAGATGGCGCTGTGATAATGAGTATAAATTGTAACTTCATAGATCAGTATCAGTAATTGGAAAAAGGGGCTGCAGGTGAGCCCGAAACGTCATGTTGCCCCCAGACAACTGCACCAGCCCCATTATTTGCACCTTAGTCACTGACTAACTCAGAGTTAGAGAGCTGAAAAGTAGTGTTCTGGCTATTATGTTACACATCCACTCACTCCAGCCTTTATACATTACATTTCTGCCTAACTAACTATATTAGAAACATATTTTATTTTACACAGCCTATTTATTTACCCAGTTTTTTATTTTTACACAGCTGTTCCTTTAAATCCCTTGCCCTGTACTTGTTGAAATAGAGAGCTTTTTATGCTGTGCGCTTCCAGATCCTGGGCTGCTCTCTTCCCCATGGTCCGATTTCCCTCCAGCTCTTATCCTTAAGTATTTTGTTCTGATAATCTGTATTCTACACTTTAGCACCATGACGTGTTGGATTCTGACTTATCTCTTTTCTTCTGCTCTGCAGGTTCTGGGGACGCTGTTTATTTACAATTGTTGATGGCGGAGCTTTTCCATGGCAACAAGGTGGAAAAAATAGATGAACTAATTTACTATGTGAATGTGGTGAGTCGTGTCCTGGAGTTCCTCGTGGCCATTTGCATTGTAGCCTTCAGTACGTGGGAGTCTCTTTTTGGCGAGTGGAGCTGGATGGGGGTCTCTGTTATTATAATTCAGTCCTATTTCAATGTCTGGCTCAGAGCTCAGTCTGGGTGGAAGAGCTTTCTGCTGAGGAGGGTGGTGGCCAAGAAAATCAACTCTTTGCCCAGGGCTACTGAGGAGCAGCTGAGGGCACATAATGATCTGTGTCCTATTTGTTTCCAGGTAACTGACAGGTAAAATAAATTGCTGGACCAAAGTAAGAAAATCACTGCTTTACTGCACATAAGTAGTAACACAGACTTTTAACCTAGACCCATAGCAACCAGACAGTTGTTAGCTTTTAATTAATCTAGTTGTACTAGACTAGTTAACTGTTGACTGGTAGCTATGAAAATGTTTGCTTGCTGGGGCAAACTGTAACCATACCCTTATTATATAACTTGTACTCGCTCAACACTGAATTTGAAGCAGGATCAATGGTGTGAACTGGAATACTAAGCCTGCCGGTGTCCCAGCATGCTCAGCGCTCCTCAAGAGTGTGATTGGCTGCTGGCTAATTCTGGAGACTTGCAGTATTGCCCCAAGATAGCCCCAGAATCCAGTAAATCGGAGGCAAATCCATGCAGAAGGGTTGGGAAGTTGGTTGGCAAAGCAATGTCTGGGGCACCCGATCGCTGGAGACTGGGGCATTTACAAGGAGTATTTCTCTGCTTCAGACACTTCAAACACTGACCAGTGGCCTTTTACTGTCTGCAGCCAGAGTGATGGGAATGATAAGGTTCCTGTGAGAGTTGTCTGTTCTCATGTGGTGCCATCATTGTTCTGCCCTGAGGAACTTCCCTTGTAATATACAAATCCCATGCACTAAATAAATGTAATGAAAATACCAACTCTGCTGTGTCTCTGTATCTCCCACCCACATACCCACTGTACATATTTCCTCCTATTACATTTCTACAACCCTTCCCTTGTGTGTGTGGAAGAAGCACACGCAGTGCAAAGTACATTTACTCCACCTTGTACTTCCAGCTCCTGGGCTGTTCTCTTCCCCATGCTCAGACAGAGATCTTTATTATAAAAATACACTTACATTAATTCATCAAAACATTTCATAATATTAGCAAATGCAAAAGCCACAAACCCACCCATACACCCTCCTGCCCGCAGAGTCCATCCCTCTGTCCAAAGGCAACAGTCCAAAGAAAAACCCTCCAACCCACCAATTCACAAGGCCAAACTTGCAAAGTCTTGTTTTTGTCCATATGGCCTTTATATCACCCCAAAACACATAAACAATAGCCAGTCCTCATACTCCAGGCTGAGCAATGTTACCACCATCACCCCTAGAAGAAAAGGAGAGCAGTATCAGAGCAGTATCAGAGCAGTATCAGAGTACTGGAGACAGTATTAATACAAGTACAACAGTTCCCTATCAATTAATAGTTGGGAGACTACTGAACCTCAGTAATCATATGGAGATGGGTGTAAAAGGAGTTGTTCACCTTTAAAATAATTTTTTTTTTTTAAGTTTTTATTTTGCATTTTTAAACAATATAACAGTAAACACTACAATAAAGACTTTCAAGGTTCCTTCATCAATCATTTAAATTTCAGTATCATGTGTATATATTTAACTAATCAATTATTGACTTTTATATACTGGACTCCCAAGCCATTGCTTAGTTCTCCCTGTTGATTTAAACTGAGGTATAGGTTGGTATTATTGGGCTGGACTCGCCAAACCACTTCGTATTTTTGGGGGCATCCTCTTGCCGCATAGGTAAGTTGTATCAGGGGGAGTATTGTCTTTATTAGGTTAAGCCAGCCTTTGAGTGTAGGGGCCTGGGAGATTAAGATAACTGTTAGTATGATGTAGAGAGGGATATTCTAAAACAATTTGTAATTTTTTATTATTTGTGGTTTTAGCTTTTTATCCAGAAGCTCTCCGGTTTGCAATTTTAGAAATCTGGTTGCTATGGTCCAAAGTACCCTAGCAACCATGCACTGATTTAAATAAGAGACTGGAATATGAATAGGAGAGGCCTGAATAGAAAGATGAGAAATAAAAAGTAACAATAACAATACATTCTGTAACATACTAAATGTTAACTTAAAGGTGAACCACCCCTTTAAGTTGCAGTTCTAGTGACTAATGTTACTGAACATCACAGTAGTGTCAGTTAGCAAGTTGAACTCTAGATGGCGCAGTGTGTCCATACTATGAACGGCGCCATCTTTTTTATGCCAGATAATGCTGTGCACTGGTTCACCTTTAAGTCCTATTCCAGGCAACTTTTCAATTGGTCTTCATAATTTTTTTGACAAACCCTACTGCTTCTAAACATTTGTTTTATTTCATGGCAATTCCTTATTTCCTTAACAAAGAGGCTAAATAGATGTAATAACAGATTATTGAAAAGAATGGAGGTTGAGTGAGGAGAGGCAGAAAATAGTACTGAGAGTGGGCCCCTGATCTAAGGTTTTTTGGTGGCCCCTGGTGTCCCATTCCGACACTGCGCCTTTATATTGTGCCCAGTGACAAGAAATCCAACATCTCACTTTACAGCAGGAGAGGGAGGAATGTTCTGTGCGGCCAATGGAATGTCACCACTAGGGGGCACTAGCCATAGAGTTAACCTCTCATGGTTCTCAGCAATAGGAATGTGGACTCTGTAAATGGGAGAAGGAATTCTGTACTTGGGGGTTCACGTTTCATTTAAAGGGATACTGTCATGGGAAAAAAATATTTTTTCAAAATGAATCAGTTAATAGTGCTGTTCCAGCAGAATTCTGCTCTGAAATCCATTTCTCAAAAGAGCAAACAGATTTTTTTTATATTTAATTTTAAAATCTGACATGGGGCTAGACATTTTGTCAATTTCCCAGCTGCCCCAAGTCATGTGACGTGTGCCTGCACTTCAGGAGAGAAATGCTTTCTGGCAGGCTGCTGTTTTTCCTTCTCAATGTAACTGAATGTGTCTCAGTGGGACATGGGTTTTTACTATTGAGTGTTGTTCTTAGATCTACCAGGCAGCTGTTATCTTGTGTTAGGAGCTGTTATCTGGTTACCTTCCCATTGTTCTGTTGTTAGGCTGCTGGGAGGAAAGGGAGGGGGTGATATCACTCCAACTTGCAGTACAGCAGTAAAGAGTGATTGAAGTTTATCAGAGCACAAGTCACATGACTCAGGGCAGCTGGGAAACTGGCAATATGTCTAGCCCCAAGTCAGATTTCAAAATTTAATATAAAAAAATCTGTTTGCTCTTTTGTGAAATGGATTTCAGTGCAGAATTCTGCTGGAGCAGCACTATTAACTGATTCATTTTGAAAAAAAAAAAATTTCCCATGACAGTATCCCTTTAAAGGTTTTAAGTTAACTTCCCGGTTGAACTGCTCAGTTAGACACAGCCCCTCGAGATGCTGATAAATAAACAGATTTTTATGATTTCTCGCCCCATAGTCTGCTCGCTGTGAGCACATCAGAGTCCAATGGATATCGCTTATTTAATAAAATCGCTCTATGTGGGCAGTGACCCAGGGTGTGACCAATCATTTCATTGGTCCAGAACAGTTGGAATGAGTCAAGCAGATCTGTGATTAGCTGCAATAGGTTATTTGAAAGCTAGATGTGTGCATGTGAGTGCATTTCTGGGAAAGGATACATCAAATATGAAAGTAATAAAAAGTTAATGGTGTGTTACTATTCTTCATTATACAGGGTACAAGGTGGCGACAGATGGAACAACTGGGATGGTAGAACATTAAACACTTTAATAATTTAGTTCCATGTGTAATTATATTACTGATACAGTTTTATATACCCTACTTCTTATATAAATATACTGTATATAAGACGGTCAGGGCAGATTTTACTCACATTTATGTTTTGTTGAAAGGGATGGTCACTGGATATAAAGGAGACTTCTTAACCCTAAAGAGCAAAATCCCCAAATCTGCCCAATTCATGAGAAATGTGGAGTTACTGGCCAAAGTAGGGAGGGAGAGTGATAGTAGAACTATATAGAGGAGCTTTATTTCAGCCTCGCCTAAACTTCAGTCCTGCAGTTGTTGACATTCATAGAGCACAAAGACCAATAGCCAATCAGAGGATTGGAACATAGAAGGACCTAGACCTTCCTGTAGCCAGTCAAAGCACTGACCATCCTTTAGCCAATCAAAGCATTGAAACATACAAAGACCCAGGCCTTCCTGTAGCCAATGAAAGATTAGAACATACAAAGACCAGGCTGCCCTGTAGATAATCAAAGCATTAGATCATCCCGTAGCCAATCAGAGCATTGGGCACCTTCTCAGAATGAGCCCATCCTGTAACCAATCAGAACTTTAGAACATTCCTAGGCCTGTAGAAAATGATAATGGAACAGGCCAATGGCTAGAGGAAGGAGCCAACCAGAGAATCAGGATTTTATCAGAGACAAGTGGATAGCTAAAGGGTTAATATATATTGTTATTACATCTCCACTGAGTAACCCTGTGTCAGTTGAATCAGCAGAACTTGCCTATACTCCGTATACTCCCCAGTGTTGTGGGGTAGCGTTTTGGTTGGCTGGATCAGATGCTTAGGGATTTGTAGTGAGGATATTACATGTGCATGTGATGCTTCCCCTGCTGGACAGAGAGGGAAAAACAAGCGCAGCTCCAAGGAGCAAGAAACATGGCAGCTTTATAAAGAATAAATCCTGCAGCAAGGGAGTCAATGCAACACACACAGACTTAGAGCAGATATCTGTACAATGTAATAGTAATTCAAGTAACCATAGATAATTACTTGCCCCTTTAACTTGCATGGAACCCCCCTCGCTGTCAGTATAACAAGGCCTAACTGTCAGTTGCATGAAGCTGCCGCTCTGATGTGATTATGGCTCAGTGAGAGTCACAGCTGGATTCCTCCGGAGCTCAGAAGCTCACACTCGGGCTGGGGTCGGGAAGCAATCAATATGGAATGCAATGGAACTAACAAGGTAATCACACTGCAGAATCACTTAGCAAATCACTGAGCTCCAAGTGTGGGCTCATTCCAGCACTGCAAGAGGGGCCCAGTCAAGCCTAATCCACAGCAGGATCACAGAACAGATAATTAGCGCTTCCTGAATTAACTCCAGATATTAATAACATATCACATTACTGCTTGTTCTGCTCTTCCTACGGCTCGGGGCAAATTACCCTGATCAACTGCAGCCTCTCTGGGTCTCCCTGAATCTACTCTGTCCCACTTCTACCCAGTCTGCTCCTGAATTGACTCCTCGTCTCCTTAACCCGTTCCAGTCATGAGTCGTCACCTTCTTCAACCTGTTCCTGCCTTCCCTTTATGTGTTTCCTAGACACACACAGCTCCTGCCTCAAGGACTCGCCCTTCCCTCATCAGTCTCCACAGCTCCCCCTACCTAATCCTCGACAGCCTGTATTTGGGCTTATCACCCCTTATTTATAGGGAGGTCTCTCTGGGGCTTTTCCACCTAGTAAATGTGCATGAGACCTGTTTGTTGTTCAAAGGATAAAAAAAAATCTGGTCTTGTAACCCATGGCAACCAATCAGCAGTTTGCTTACTAAGCAAAAGGCAGTAAAAGCTAACACCTGATTTGTTGTCACAAGTCAGGTGTTAGCTTTCTTTTTTCATGTAGCACTACAAAGGGTTTAAGGGAAGGGCAACCAAATACATATGACAAATGGATCCTCTGGCTTTAAAAGCCTGAAAACAGAGTCTATTCTCCCATGAAAAAAAGCTGGGGGTTTAGTCTTCTACAATACAGAAGAGTTTTATGCAGGATCCTTCACTTAGCACACTATCAATCTCCATCCGACACCAGTCTTACTGTCTCCATTCTGGCAGTGCCCACCTACTTGTAGCTACCATGAGGAACACCACCTTCTGGCTCATTCCTCTCCCACTGATGCCCAGTCTTCTTTCAATGGCCCCCATTACCAATCTAGCCCTAGGCCTGCTCACTCACATGCTGCTCTGGTGGGCTACCTGCTGGGGTCTTTACTTCAACAAACTCATCAGACTAGTGACTATGAAGATTTCCATTCATCCAGATCATGGTTTATCTAGTAGAAGTAACAACTGGACTTGCTACATAATCATTTAAGATGTTTCATTACTCATCCGAGCAGCTTCTTCAGTACAACTGACTGGTGTGGGAAGTTCTCGGCATATAAAATCTTCCACTAATCCAATCACAATGGCACATTGTAACTCTTCAAAGAGGTGACATCTGATATTCACAGGGATGTTGATTCTGTGTAGTTACTGTGATAGGATTACCAAGGTATCATAAGACTCCTAGAAACAGGTGTTACTTGTGAGTTACTTGCATGAACGGATGTGTAAAGTGTTCATCAGACTAGCCCAACCTTAACTGAATTTGTAGCTCTTGGCTCTGGTGCGCTCCAACTAAAACAAAGTTATTCTCCTCCTTCTTCTATCACCATAAAACATCCTTTGAATGCCTGAAAGATAATTTATGTTGCATCCCCTCCACTTTTTATACAATAGAGAAGAGCTCAATACAACTTAAAGGAAAACTATACCCCCAAAATGAATACTTGAGCAACAGATAGTTTATATCAAATTAAGTAGCATATTAAAGAATCTTACCAAACTGGAATATATATATTTAAGTAACTATTGCCCTTTTACATCTCTTGCCATGAACCACCATTTCATGAAGGTCTGTGTGCTGCCTCAGAGATCACCTGACCAGAAATAATGCAGCTCTAACTGTAACAGGAAGAGATCACCTGACCAGAAATACTGCAGCTCTAACTATAACAGGAAAAGATCACCTGACCAGAAATACTGCAGCTCTAACTGTAACAGGAAGAGATCACCTGACCAGAAATACTGCAGCTCTAACTGTAACAGGAAGAAATGTTGAAGCAAAAGACGGAACTCTGTCTGTTAATTGGCTCATGTGACCTAACCAGTATAGTTTGTTTGGCTTGTTTGTGTGCACTGTGAATCACACAATCCCAGGAGGCGGCCCTTATATTTTAAAATGGAAGTTTTCAATTTATGATTACCCAAATGGCACATATTACTAAAAAAGATATTATTATGAAAATGGTTTATTTACATGAAGCAGGGTTTTACACATGAGCTGTTTTATGCAATATATTTTTACAGAGACTCGCATTGTTTGGGGGGTATAGTTTTCCTTTAATAGAGTCTACAGGGAATCTCCTAACTCCAGAGGTTTCTCTGTCTACATGGGGAATCATCTCCACCCACATCTAACCCTAGCTAGGAACCCCATCATGGAAGGAAATTATTTTTCTTACTTACTCTCCACTCTTTATGCTATAGAGGAAAGCCTTAATACTACTTGACAGGGGCCAACAGGGACCTTCTACCTTTAGCAATTACCATTATGGGGCACTCTCTCCACACCCACCTAAGTAACCCTGTGCACTACCCCCTTATAGCACACCTCTCTTGAGGTGGAAATCTTTTTTGTTACTTACTACTTGATAGGTCTACAGAGATCCCTACCTCTAGAACTTTCCATGTCTAGGTGTGGCACCATCTTGGTAGGAATATCTACTGATTTGACTAACAGGAGCTGTATAACCACTGCCACACGAGCTGTGTGCTTCAAACAAAGGTTTAATTAACAAAAACAGAAAAAAACACACAGACCTCCACATAAATGTACAAGGAGCAGCACAAACTGATCCCAGAAACAGGCCAAGTGTCAGGGGCTGGCTGCATGAACCAAAGTCTGTATAACAGGCCGAAGGTCAAGGGCAGACAGAAGGCAAGTGGAGTCAGGCTGAGGTCCAACTGGCGAGTCAGAACCAGAGGGAACAGGGACAACTCACAGAGTAAGGAAACAGGCAAAGATCAAAGCATGGAGTCAGGACAAAAGGGATCAGGACGGGGCAGAACTTACTAGGCAGGAACAATGTTGCAGGAACAGGGTCAGGAACAAGAACACAGTCACAGAATCAGGTTGGAAAAGGCAGGTTGGCCAATGATCCAGCATTGGGGAGATGGGGAAGCAGGCTTAAATAGCCCTTTCACGCGTTATTGACCACAACTGGACAAGGCGAGTGACTGAGGGGAAGATATTCTGTCAGACTACCACTACACTGCCTTCTTTGGCTCAAGTGGGAGGAGCAGTGGCTGGACTACAACAGGTCCCTGGTTCAACAAGGGACTTACTGGCAACTCAACCCAAGCCTAATTGTCCCTGTGCTCTATTATTCTCCCCAAATGAGCATTCCTCTAGAGGAGGTAGAAACACAAATGACAAAACAACATAAAAAAACATGTTGGTTGAACTTTACTTACAATACTTTGCTTACTGTAGTATTTTTCAGCCCGACATATTTATGAACCCACACTAGGAACAAGCCTTTCCAAATGCAGAATTACACAATTCTCTGGGTGACGGTTACCTTTTATATAGAGATATGCCTCAATACTACTTGACAGGAGCTGAGAGGGACCTCCTACCTCTAGAACTCGCCTTGATGGGGCACCATTGCCTCCCACCCTCACCTAAGTGACCCTGTTCCCTTCTGAGGGTATCTTTCAGCCCAACATATTGATGAAACCCCAATAGGAACAACATTTTCTGGGTGAGGGTTAACAAACCCACTCCGAGGGCACTATCACACCATCATTCACCTGGAAGGACAATGCATGACTACAGACCAGGTTCTAAGAGAAATTGAGGAAGGACAGAAGAACTGGAATACAATGTTTGTCTTGAGAAGGGGAGGATTCATGGAAACATATTCAGGCACAAACCCCCAACATACCATCATCTGATGAGTCTACAGTCTGGCATCTGTGAAGCCAAGATGTGAGCAGTGCCAAGTTCCCACCAGACTTACACCGAACTCTACTGTTGGACAATGGGGAATTTTAATCATATTCATATGTGTTTTTTACTCTACATGGAACAGAATGATGAATCAGGAGAGCAGTAAATGGCAAAGTGCATTAACAAAACACTTGACTTGGGCTAGGACTCTGATTTCATAGTTTTTTTTTGTTTTGTCAGAGAAATAATTTAACAAGCAAAGTGAAAGCCCTGTGGGAAGGATGAAGAGATGAAGAGTAAACTGTGGGCCTTTAAAGATAGAAAGAAACCAAGTTTATGGAAATAGGAATCCAGTGCCTGGAGGAAACTCAATAATAATTTAGTTCCAGGATTCCCCATCCAGGATTCTGTCTTCCCATAGAGACATGGAAGGGAAGAGCCATGAGTCTTCCAAACCCAAAAGTCCTTTAGGTATTGGAAGCTGCACGTTGTTTAGAGGGCAAGGCCACAAGTCTCCACCCACCCACATCTCACCCTGTCCAAAATGGCACCTTTGTTACTTCCCATCCACCTTTTATACCATAGCGGAGAGACTCGTGAGTCAACTGGATCCTTCTACCTCCAGAACTTTCTCCTGCCTAGATGGGGAACCATCTCCACTCACACCTAATTGGCCCCTAGCTAGGTAACCCCTTTAAGGGAGGAAATCATTTTTCTTACTTCCACTCCACCCTTTATACTATAGAAGAAAGTCTCAATACTAATTGGTGGGGTCACCATGGACCTCTTACCAAGAACTCCACTCGCCCTGACCTAAGTGACTCGGATTTAATAGTTTTTTTGTAGAACTATTTTAACCAGCAAACTGAAAGACCCATGGGAAGGATGAAAAATACATTGTGGGCCTTCAAAGTTAGAAGATACCAAGTTTATTGAGGAAAAGGGAATCCAGTTCATGGAGAAAACTCAATAAATTCTTTCCAGGATCTCCCCTTTTTACCCAGGATTCTGCCTTCCCATAGAGATCTGGAAAGGAAGAACCATGACTCTTCCAGCACTAAAAGCCTTTTAGGTATTGTAAGCTGCATTGGGTTAAGTGGGCAAGACAACAAGTCAACTTGGTGAACAATTTCCCTCCCCAAACCTTGGTTATAAAGTATATAGACGGCAAACAGTGAAATCAGTCAATATGTCCATAACACTGTGGGTCTGTGGGTACCCAACCCTTTTCAGGGCTCTAGTATGGATCTCTGATAGCTTCCTACAGTTGCCTTAGACCCTTAGCAACACCCATACACCTATGTGACCTTCACCCAAAGAATAGCACAGGCTGGGGCAAAGCGAGGAAGGACATGTTTTGTATGGAGAAGCCCCGCCATTTACTGCAAAAATACTCATGTGATCAGCCATAATTTCTTTCTCTGCCCTGCCCAGTATGTTCTGTTCTATGGAGATAATACATATTCATGAGCCGCCCTAAGCGATCTGCCAAGAAAAACCACAGGTACTTTCTAATGGAAATATACACCGTGTCACAGTGAACATTATGTCTAAATGCTCTTAGAGATGTTTCCTTCCATGATCTTACTGCCCCTTTAATTCCAACTGCCTCCCACAGTTGCTGTAGATTTTTTAATTTTTGCCCAGTATTGGTCTACCCGTCCTGCTTGCTTCCTCCTGCCCACACCCACTCTTTCTTCCTCATCCTGCCCACTCCCACTCTGTCTTCCTTTTCCTGAACAATCCCACTTTTTCTTCCTCTTCCTGCTCACCCCTTTCTTCCTCTTCCTGCTCACTTCCACTCTGTCTGCCTCTTTCTGCTCACTTCCACTATCTTCCTTTTCCAGTGACTCCCACTCTGTCTGCCTCTTCCGGGCCCACTTCCACTCTTTCTTCCTCTTCCTCAGAGGGGCAGTGAGTGAGAGGGGTAGGAAAGTGAGTGAGAGGGTAGGACAGTGACTGAGAGGGGTAAGACAGTGAGTGAGAGGGTAGGACAGTGACTGAGAGGGGTAGGACAGTGAGTGAGAGGGGTAGGACAGTGAGTGAGAGGGGTAGGACAGTGAGTGAGAGGGCAGGACAGTGAGTGAGAGGGTAGGACAGTGAGTGAGAGGAGTAGGACAGTGAGTGAGAGGGGTAGGACAGTGAGTGAGAGGGGTAGGACAGTGAGTGAGAGGGTAGGACAGTGAGTGAGAGGGTAGGACAGTGAGTGAGAAGGGTAGGGCAATGAGTGAGAGGGGTAGGACAGTGAGTGAGAGGGTAGGACAGTGAGTGAGAGGGTAGGACAGTGAGCGAGAGGGGTAGGGCAGTGAGTGAGTGAGAGGGGTAGGACAGTGAGTGAGAGGGTAGGACAGTGAGTGAGAGGGTAGGACAGTGAGTGAGAGGGGTAGGACAGTGAGTGAGAGGGGTAGGACAGTGAGTGAGAGGAGTAGGACAGTGAGTGAGAGGGGTAAGACAGTGAGTGAGAGGGTAGGACAGTGAGTGAGAGGGTAGGACAGTGAGTGAGAGGGGTAAGACAGTGAGTGAGAGGGTAGGACAGTGAGTGAGAGGGTAGGACAGTGAGTGAGAGGGGTAAGACAGTGAGTGAGAGGGGTAGGACAGTGAGTGAGAGGGGTAGGACAGTGAGTGAGAGGGGTAGGAGAGTGAGTGAGAGGGTAGGACAGTGAGTGAGAGGGGTAGGACAGTGAGTGAGAGGGTAGGACAGTGAGTGAGAGGGGTAGGACAGTGAGTGAGAGGGGTAGGACAGTGAGTGAGAGGGGTAGGACAGTGAGTGAGAGGGTAGGACAGTGAGTGAGAGGGTAGGACAGTGAGTGAGAGGAGTAGGACAGTGAGTGAGAGGGGTAAGACAGTGAGTGAGAGGGTAGGACAGTGAGTGAGAGGGGTAGGACAGTGAGTGAGAGGGTAGGACAGTGAGTGAGAGGGTAGGACAGTGAGTGAGAGGGGTAGGACAGTGACTGAGAGGGGTAGGACAGTGAGTGAGAGGGGTAGGACAGTGAGTGAGAGGGGTAGGACAGTGAGTGAGAGGGTAGGACAGTGAGTGAGAGGGTAGGACAGTGAGTGAGAGGAGTAGGACAGTGAGTGAGAGGGGTAGGACAGTGAGTGAGAGGGGTAGGACAGTGAGTGAGAGGGTAGGACAGTGAGTGAGAGGGTAGGACAGTGAGTGAGAAGGGTAGGGCAATGAGTGAGAGGGGTAGGACAGTGAGTGAGAGGGTAGGACAGTGAGTGAGAGGGTAGGACAGTGAGCGAGAGGGGTAGGGCAGTGAGTGAGTGAGAGGG
This sequence comes from Xenopus petersii, assembly GCA_038501925.1. Classification (NCBI taxonomy): domain Eukaryota; kingdom Metazoa; phylum Chordata; class Amphibia; order Anura; family Pipidae; genus Xenopus; species Xenopus petersii. The sequence continues at coordinate 3,644,931 of CM076673.1, read as the reverse complement.
GTAGGACAGTGAGTGAGAGGGTAGGACAGTGAGTGAGAGGGTAGGACAGTGAGTGAGAGGGGTAGGACAGTGAGTGAGAGGGGTAGGACAGTGAGTGAGAGGGGTAGGACAGTGAGTGAGAGGGGTAGGACAGTGAGTGAGAGGGGTAGGACAGTGAGTGAGAGGGTAGGACAGTGAGTGAGAGGAGTAGGACAGTGAGTGAGAGGGGTAGGACAGTGAGTGAGAGGGGTAGGACAGTGAGTGAGAGGGTAGGACAGTGAGTGAGAAGGGTAGGGCAATGAGTGAGAGGGGTAGGACAGTGAGTGAGAGGGTAGGACAGTGAGTGAGAGAGTAGGACAGTGAGCGAGAGGGGTAGGGCAGTGAGTGAGTGAGAGGGGTAGGACAGTGAGTGAAAGGGTAGGACAGTGAGTGAGAGGGTAGGACAGTGAGTGAGAGGGGTAGTACAGTGAGTGAGAGGGTAGGACAGTGAGTGAGAGGGGTAGGACAGTGAGTGAGAGGGGTAAGTGAGTGAGAGGTAGGACAGTGAGTGAGAGGACAGGACAGTGAGTGAAAGGGGTAGGACAGTGAGTGAGAGGGGTAGTACAGTGAGTGAGAGGGTAGGACAGTGAGTGAGAGGGTAGGACAGTGAGTGAGAGGGGTAGGACAGTGAGTGAGAGGGGTAGGACAGTGAGTGAGAGGGTAGGACAGTGAGTGAGAGGAGTAGGACAGTGAGTGAGAGGGTAGTACAGTGAGTGAGAGGTAGGGCAGTGAGTGAGAGGACAGGACAGTGAGTGAGAGGGGTAGGACAGTAAGTGAGAGGGGTAGTACAGTGAGTGAGAGGGTAGGACAGTGAGTGAGAGGAGTAGGACAGTGAGTGAGAGGGTAGTACAGTGAGTGAGAGGTAGGGCAGTGAGTGAGAGGAGTAGGACAGTGAGTGAGAGGGTAGTACAGTGAGTGAGAGGGTAGGACAGTGAGTGAAAGGGTAGGACAGTGAGTGAGAGGGTAGGACAGTGAGTGAGAGGGGTAGTACAGTGAGTGAGAGGGTAGGACAGTGAGTGAGAGGGGTAGGACAGTGAGTGAGAGGGGTAAGTGAGTGAGAGGTAGGACAGTGAGTGAGAGGACAGGACAGTGAGTGAAAGGGGTAGGACAGTGAGTGAGAGGGGTAGTACAGTGAGTGAGAGGGTAGGACAGTGAGTGAGAGGGTAGGACAGTGAGTGAGAGGGGTAGGACAGTGAGTGAGAGGGGTAGGACAGTGAGTGAGAGGGTAGGACAGTGAGTGAGAGGAGTAGGACAGTGAGTGAGAGGGTAGTACAGTGAGTGAGAGGTAGGGCAGTGAGTGAGAGGACAGGACAGTGAGTGAGAGGGGTAGGACAGTAAGTGAGAGGGGTAGTACAGTGAGTGAGAGGGTAGGACAGTGAGTGAGAGGAGTAGGACAGTGAGTGAGAGGTAGGGCAGTGAGTGAGAGGAGTAGGACAGTGAGTGAGAGGGTAGTACAGTGAGTGAGAGGGTAGGACAGTGAGTGAGAGGAGTAGGACAGTGAGTGAGAGGGTAGTACAGTGAGTGAGAGGTAGGGCAGTGAGTGAGAGGACAGGACAGTGAGTGAGAGGGGTAGGACAGTAAGTGAGAGGGGTAGTACAGTGAGTGAGAGGGTAGGACAGTGAGTGAGAGGGTAGGACAGTGAGTGAGAGGAGTAGGACAGTGAGTGAGAGGGGTAGTACAGTGAGTGAGAGGGTAGGACAGTGAGTGAGAGGGTAGGACAGTGAGTGAGAGGGGTAGGACAGTGAGTGAGAGGGGTAAGACAGTGAGTGAGAGGGTAGGACAGTGAGTGAGAGGGGTAGGACAGTGAGTGAGAGGGGTAGTACAGTGAGTGAGAGGGCAGGACAGTGAGTGAGAGGGGTAGGAAAGTGAGTGAGAGGGGTAAGTGAGTAAGTAAGTAAGTGAGTGAAGAGACAGAGGAGGAGGAGTGAGTAAGAGACAGTCGAATAACTAGAGGGAGGGATAAGGGATTCGGCTCTTTCTCACTCCCCTCTGACTCCCCGGGGTCGCGGGTCGGTCTCTCAGTTTCTCGCTCTTCTCGGAGCTCCGCGTCCCACCAGGATTGGCCCAATAGAGACACGAGTAGCGCTGGGGGGAGGGAGCCGAGGAGCGGCCGGGGATTCCGCGTGGATTTGGCTCTTTATCTCTCTGGGATTATTCAGGGGACACATTCATGTTCTCTCTCCCGGATTCGCTTTCCCGGGGCGGCCTGAGTCTGAAGGAGGAGCCGTTACCTGCCGCCCTGTCCTCCGTCCTCTCCTGGATCCAGAGCCCGGGGATTGTGGCCTCCAGCTCCGCCGCGCACAGGTCAGTCCGACTGAGGAGCCTCCGGGGAACCAATCACAGTGACGGGAGTGAGGGACACAGGGCGGGGCCACAACACTCACAGGGGCCACAGTCTGACACCCGCGGAGATACCGGGACAATAAATCTCTGACTGGGGCTCAAACTAACGGGACCGACCGAGACTGGAACTGAGAATAGAGACCAGAGTGTCAGCTCTTCTGCCAACAGCTTCAGGAGACATAAACTGGGGTTATTAGTTATTATATACAGGACAGTGCTGGTATTACTGGGGGTTATATACAGGACAGTGCTGGTATTACTGGGTTATTATATACAGGACAGTGCTGGTATTACTGGGGTTATTATATACAGGACAGTGCTGGTATTACTGGGGGTTATATACAGGACAGTGCTGGTATTACTGGGGGTTATATACAGGACAGTGCTGGTATTACTGGGGTTATTATATACAGGACAGTGCTGGTATTACTGGGAGTTATTATATACAGGACAGTGCTGGTATTACTGGGGTTATTATATACAGGACAGTGCTGGTATTACTGGGGTTATTATATACAGGACAGTGCTGGTATTACTGGGTTATTATATACAGGACAGTGCTGGTATTACTGGGTTATTATATACAGGACAGTGCTGGTATTACTGGGTTATTATATACAGGACAGTGCTGGTATTACTGGGAGTTATTATATACAGGACAGTGCTGGTATTACTGGGGTTATTATATACAGGACAGTGCTGGTATTACTGGGTTATTATATACAGGACAGTGCTGGTATTACTGGGTTATTATATACAGGACAGTGCTGGTATTACTGGGGTTATTATATACAGGACAGTGCTGGTATTACTGGGGTTATTATATACAGGACAGTGCTGGTATTACTGGGAGTTATTATATACAGGACAGTGCTGGTATTACTGGGGTTATTATATACAGGACAGTGCTGGTATTACTGGGGTTATTATATACAGGACAGTGCTGGTATTACTGGGTTATTATATACAGGACAGTGCTGGTATTACTGGGGTTATTATATACAGGACAGTGCTGTATTACTGGGGTTATATACAGGACAGTGCTGGTATTACTGGGGTTATTATATACAGGACAGTGCTGGTATTACTGGGGTTATTATATACAGGACAGTGCTGGTATTACTGGGGTTATTATATACAGGACAGTGCTGGTATTACTGGGGTTATTATATACAGGACAGTGCTGGTATTACTGGGGTTATTATATACAGGACAGTGCTGGTATTACTGGGTTATTATATACAGGACAGTGCTGGTATTACTGGGGTTATTATATACAGGACAGTGCTGGTATTACTGGGGGTTATTATACAGGACAGTGCTGGTATTACTGGGAGTTATTATATACAGGACAGTGCTGGTATTACTGGGGTTATTATATACAGGACAGTGCTGGTATTACTGGGGTTATTATATACAGGACAGTGCTGGTATTACTGGGTTATTATATACAGGACAGTGCTGGTATTACTGGGGTTATTATATACAGGACAGTGCTGATATTACTGGGGGTTATATACAGGACAGTGCTGGTATTACTGGGGTTATTATATACAGGACAGTGCTGGTATTACTGGGGTTATTATATACAGGACAGTGCTGGTATTACTGGGGTTATTATATACAGGACAGTGCTCGGTATTACTGGGGTTATTATATACAGGACAGTGCTGGTATTACTGGGGGTTATTATATACAGGACAGTGCTGGTATTACTGGGGTTATTATATACAGGACAGTGCTGGTATTACTGGGGTTATTATATACAGGACAGTGCTGATATTACTGGGGGTTATATATACAGGACAGTGCTGGTATTACTGGGGTTATTATATACAGGACAGTGCTGGTATTACTGGGGGTTATTATATACAGGACAGTGCTGGTATTACTGGGGTTATTATAGATACAGGACAGTGCA